>WBMW01002983.1:65686-109824 GCA_013396635.1 Penelope pileata
GATTGTGGATGCCCCATCCCAGGAGGTATTCAAGGCCAGGTTGGATGGAGCCCTGGGCAGCCTGATCTAGTACTAGATCTAGAGGTTGGCAACCCTGCCTGCAGCAGGGGGGTTGGAACTTGATCCTTGAGGTCCCTTCCAACCCAAGACATTCTTTGATTCTATGATATAATTCTTCGAACCCTTAGGTGATCTATTTGGGGAATGCAATCATCAGTTATTTAAGTCCTTTTCTAAACAGCAAACAAAACATATCTCCATAAAAACAACTAGGTTATGGATTTGACAGGCTTTCTGCTATGCCACAAGTCTCTCACTGTTTGTCAGTTCTCTACTTGTAATACGTATTATCAGATTTTCTCATGAAAATGTGGATCAAAAGAAGTTGAAATGAGGCATGCAGCAAGCTGTTGAACATAATAAGTAGGCTAAAGTAATTAAAGCCTTAGCTAAATATTTTTTCACTTTTATCAGTGCACTGCATGCTGAGAAAAATAACATACAAAAGAAGGAAAGAAATTTTAAATGCCAAAGGAGAATGCTCATAACCTGAAAAATGACAAAGCAATGGGATCAGATGCCTGCAGATGTTGTTCCCTTGATGGACTCTCCTCCAACATAGGAGTTCACATTCAGGTACATCAGTACAGGATCAGCATCTCTGAAGTTCTAAACAGCAACAACTTCTTTAACCAACTTCAGACATTTGTGATTGAGATTTTTGGCCATGCGCTCTATATAAAAGCATAATGGAATGACAAAGTTTCATCACAATAAATGACTGCTTGTAATGGTGGATGCTAGAGAGCAGATTACTTATTTCTAGGAGTGAAATGTATAGTGCTCTTTCAAGGATAATCTGGTAATCGATCACAAGAATTTTCAATGCCACAAAAGACTAAGCAGAACCTTGGGATTTCAGCAAGAAGGCAAACATAACTAAACTACCATAATCTACCAATGAAGAATTAGAAATTGTCTGGAAGCTGATATACTCTGTTATACAACCTTCTCTTGTCTCACTGCATCTTAATGATCAGGCAACAACTTCCATAATAGGCCATAAAGCCTCTGTTGTCACCTCCAGCAAAAGCCAACAGGTTCTACTTTGTAGGAAAAAAATCCACGCAAGTATGCTCAGGCTAAGAAAGCAGACCACGTCTTTAAAGTAACAATTTTACTAGCAGTTTTACCCTGCTGTTTTGTTAGGTGGCGTTTGTTTGCTTGGAGGAGCAGGGGTTAGATCTGCCAGGGAAGCGGGGCTGCTGTGACAGCAAATTGCACAGAGTAGAAAATTATTATATAAACTATTTCAGAACAGAACATCCCAAGTTGGAAGGGACCTCTTGTTACACTGGCAAAAATAAGTTAATGGTTGATGGATCTGGGTCAATGATACTAGTTGTACTAACTGAATTGATCTCTCTCTCTGGAGTGGTTTGCAGTGTATGAGAAACATATTGCACAACTTTTCTTACACACATTGGCAACTGAGATAAAACTTGGCTAAATAATACATGGGGAAAGGTAAAAAGATGTAAGTCTTTGAAGCACTGGAAAAAAGAATCTGAAGCAGCTTTCTAAATGTTCCAAAATACTGCATGAACAGCTGATAGAGATAGAACACGATTTTAAACAGGAGAAAGAGAAAAAAGCCCTACTAAATATAGAGAAAAGTTGAATTGTTTCCACAAGGGCTATATTCATAGGAAGTTCTCAAAGGAAAAAAGGAGAAAGATTTGAACACACATTACTTTTTCCCACCTCTCTCTGAAGTCTGGCAACATCATTCCAAAATGAGCAGTGGAAAAGCAGAAGGCTCGAATGATTATAAAACAATGAGCATCATCATATAGGCCTGGGTGGACATTTTTTTCTGCTGTTAGGAATATCTGTTGTCATTAGGTAAAATCTGCATCACATTTCATTCAAGACAAGCAAGTTTACGTCATACTTTCACCAAATCTTTTTTGATTTGCACATTTACCAAAAAAGGTCTATAACCTTAGATTGATGGATAAGCTTTTCAAAACTACATACTTGGCATTCTCACCCATGTAAAGCATAACTGACAAAGATTGTCATGATCTAGCCGAGTATTATGAAACTTTTGTACTGGGGACAGAAGGATTCTGGTGTAATGTTACACAGGATGTTTCTGTAATTGTCACTCCCTCCCCTGCCTTGCAAAGCGGATAACAGTTGAGATTATATTTTGAATTAAAACTTCCTTCTTCTCATCTGTTTGCTATCCTGTACTGCAGTTCAGCAAGATTAACTGTACATGTTTTCCTATGGGTTCTTACATGGAAAAAATAATTGTATCTTTTATTATTTTCATCCAAGTAGTTTCATCCAATATAAGCATGGTTTTACATTCTTCCCCTTTTCCCTGACCCCATATAACTTGACATGATTTTACAGGCAAAGAGAGAAAGAAGAATTCAGTTTTAATGATTGAGAAATTGTTGAAATGGCTGTTTCTACTACCACACATTAATGAAGTTTGCCTATGGTATTTTTTTCACTATACTAATTGTTAATCTAACAGCTTGCTTGTTAATTTAAATACCTCATTCTGCTTTGTAACACTTAAGATTCCCAAATTCTCTTTTAATATGTTCTTCTAGAATTACCTACCAGCAATCCTGTAAAGTTTCAAACATAAAGCTCATTACCATTTAAAGTAGATAACCTCGGATAGTTAGAAGAAGTGATTTATGACATAAGTCAAGACATTTTAGCAAAGATTAAGGAAAGAGAATTTTTGAAGTACTATAATTTTCATGAAAATTTCCATGTTTGAAGGAGATACAGTACGTGACTGAGATCTATTCTCCATACAATCTTCTTCACTTGCTTGAGAGGTTGTGCCTTATTCATTTATGATAATAGGCCACTTCGTATAAAGAGTTTTATTATTCTGAGTAATTTTGAAGGAGAGCATTTCCAATGATCTAGCAAACCATGAGTTCAGAATTTGAGAATTAGAGAGGAAATTTTAGTTGAAAATATGACTTAACTAAAGTAAAAGCACTACTTTTTGAACTTCTTTCATTACCAAGTTCTCAGCTCAGCAGCATATTCAGCTTCATGATTAACTCTAAGCCCAAATAATCTGACTGATGGACTCGTGTTTAATGTTAAAACAGCTCTGATGTGCTTTAAGCCAGGACCTAAACATTTCATACAGATATGATCTGAAGCATGTATTCGTCTTGGACAGTGAATCAGTTACATTTACATATCTCCTTCTCTTTGAAAATGTGGTCTGAAGTTCAGAGTCTTAAAATATCACATTGATTTCAAAGGGCACTGGATCTGGTATTAATTAGTAAGTCTAGTTGCAATAATGCACTATTTGAAAATATTTAATTAATCTCCTAAAACTCTATGAGATACTAGAGCAGTTTTCAGCCCAGTTTGACAGAATTCAATGACAAATGTAAAAGTGATGGAACAGGCCTGAAAAGAGCTGAAACTGGAAGACTTGATGACACAACCTTTACTGCAAGAATATCAGGCACCAGACTGTATCCACTTTGTCCCTGTAAAGACATTGCTTTCATTCCAGACTTATGACTTATCTTGAACACGTTCAATGAATTTGCTGCCTAGGAAGCAAATAACAGCAATAAGCAACACTGGCACACTACTGCAAGTTTTCAAAGCTAATTGAATCAGCATATAAAAATGTTTTCCCTGTGTAATAAATCTCATTATAATCAACCTCTCTATGGCAGACACTTCCCTATGATATGCAAATTCCAATTACTTATTTAGGATATATTTAGCATTTCCACACAACTCCAATTTCTATTTAAAAAACTTTAGAGTTGTATTAAATGCCCAGCTCTTCTTTGGAAGCTGTTATTAGCAACAATGTATGCCAATATAATAACAAAGCTTTTCAATATCTGGCCTACAAATATAATTTAGAATGTGAAGAAAGTGTTTCACTCAAATTCATTTTACGCGTTTCTCAACCAAATCAACTGTGCCGACTTCTTTACTATATGGTAAATTTAAAAGATCAAAGTATCTCAGATAGATCAAGGTATTTACAGATAGCTTATTTTCCCACAAATACATACATATATACATATATATGTAAGCTTTTTTCCCTCAAACATGAGAGCATAAACTTCACAACATAACCATCTTATACTCCCACACTGAAGTTCAGTTCAGTCTCAATAACCTCATGCTTGATTTCCAAGTCTAAAAAAATACCCTACAGCAACATCTATTGAGGGAGAAATACAGACCACAGACAAAAATACAATGAAGAGATGTACTGATGCTATGAACATCTGCCTCAGACAGTGGTGTTAAACATTTCTGAGAATAGCTAAATGTAGTCTGGCATTTTTTAAATCCTAGCACACACAAAAAAATGACCTTATTCAAGAAAAAAAATGCCCCTTGCTTAAGAAAGTGCTAAAATAATGACCTGAGTAGGGAAAACCAAAGCAGGCAGCATCTTTTGACATTTGTGAGCCTTCTGGCCTAAACATACTCCATCACTACTAAATGATCTTGTAGGTCTTTTCCAACCTAGTGTTTCTATGATTCTATGATTTTGCTCTTCTGGGGGTAAGAAATGAAAGTATAAGAAAATGGGCATTGTCTAGTGCAATCCTGTCTCTGTGTACTGAGTTTCTTATTTGATTCCAGTAAGACATGAAGAACATGATAAGAAAAGTCACATATAAACCACACTCTGAGATTAAAAGTTGAAGAGATGTGGAGATGTTCTTATTCTCTCAGAAGTTAATGCTTCCCTTACATCATAGCTACTGTGAATATAGAAAAATAAGATGAGACCAGAATTTGTCCCATGGATAATTATTGTTTTATTCTGTATAGAGCACATTCTCTGCTGTGATTCTAATCATGTGATATGTCATAAGCATTGGGAACTAAAACATTTATGTGATGATAGCCATCTCTAATGGCGGCAAAATCCAACTTACATAGTCACGTTGATTTCTGTTCTTCCTTTTAATAGCTTTTTCAGAAAATTTTAGAGAGTAATACCTTACTTAACACAGACTAGACTGTCACTAATAATGATTTCCAAAGAAACATTAATGTTTAATAAATACTTAATGCTTGTTTGTTTTGGGGGATTCAAATGGAAAAGTTAAATTCATATGAAAGAAAGAACTGAAATATATGTATCACAGGGTCAAAGAACTGATCTGTAAAACATACAGTATAACGTAATGTCTGCAGGGAAACAAGCATCATAATTAAAAGTATATCAAACTCTATGTTTCATTGAAAGGAGGCCAGGAATTTAAAACTTATATAGAAAGCTTGCACACAGAGTCTGCTAGACAAAGCATCGCTAGGAATCAGAAGAAGCTTTGATAATATGATGAATACTGAACTGTGATAGATATATCACATAAAGATACTTAAAGGTGCCTACGAAAACCGAGGCTAATAACTGTTTGATGCTAGATTCAAGTATCAGACTGTAACAAGCTGCATTCATCCTAGATGAATTCCCACACCAGATATTTCTCCTCTTTTTTTCTTTTTTTTCTTTCTGACCCCCTGAATATTTAATTACGACAGGCAAAACAAGATAAATTCAAAACAAAAGGCAGAGGCAATGTTATTGTAGAAAACCCATAGGACAAATACAGCAGATACACAGAGGATATAGATTTAAACCTCTCCTGATCCCACCTCTCTGGCTATGTTTTATACAACAAGCTGAAGTTAAGTAGTCAATTGTAGAAAAGGAGAGAGTCTGGTAAGAAGATAAAACAACTTCTGAAGTTGCTTAAGTATTTGTATATTCATGTCTTCAGCATTTCACATTAACTGGATGTAATTGCCCTCTGTTCTCTGGATCCCATGTTCATGCACCTAACTCTTCTTGTATACTATGTAAGGAAATAAGAAGACAGTTGGAGATTTTAGACATAATGACTAATTTTGAGCATAGTCACTAATATGTTTAATATCATGCTGATTAAATGTCTTTTGGATATAGGCCTGTGTACCTCCCTTGGAAATCCATATACTACTGAACTGGAACCACGCTGCAGCTGTAGGCATGATGACACTGAAACTCTTCTCCAGATCTAGCTCTAACAGACTATTTTCAGGAAAACAAAAATGTACAAATATAACCACTACGTTCTATAAGAGTACTAATGGGCGTGCAGTTTTAGCAGGTTACATTGTTCTTAATGGAGGGATGTTGAGAGGAACTTCTGATTGTTGCTAAAATATTCTGGCAATATTGACTGGGCTCTTAAGTATTGAGAAATGTCTTATAAACTATTTCTGAACCCAATACTATGTTCAATTTGAGAAATGCAACAATACACTCAGGATTCTAGTTTAGGCTTATCATCTCTCTGCAGATCAAAGTGTTGTCTGTGATTTCTGCTTTTGTACAGCAAGGGAAGTGATTGGTTACTCTTGCGGTGCAGCTCTGGGGTCTGCCTACTTTCTTTCCAAAGTAATAAATAAAATAGAATAAAAAGTGCTCTGGAAAGCACAACTCCTGAGACACGCACTCTGACTTTAGAAAAGAAGTCTGCATTAGGATGATAAATGACAGACTATAATTAATTAATCAATTAATTGTTTTTACAATAAAACCCAGTATTGGAAGTAGATGCCTCAAATGTGCCATGACCCACAGCTTTATCTGACAAATTATATTCCATCAAAATCCACAGTCAGCAGTTATTTATTGCACAAAGTTCCAAATCGGATTTTCTACCTCAGAATTAATTTGGAGCCTAAGTATTTTGCATTTGTATTGCCACCCAAAAGGGTTCTTGTAAAAATCATGTTTAAAAAAGGGATATACTATATTTACAGTAGGAACATACTTGACTTTCTATGTTATTAAAAAAGCTTAGTGAAAGGGAACAATGCTCATCATCTAAATGTCTGGTCTAGAAAAATTACTCCTGGGGTAATTTTAGGATGCTGCTCTCACTGGATTCAATTTATGTTCTGCATCTACAATAAAGGGCAAATGTCTCTGCAGTTCCCTGCTGAAATCAGTGTTGGGCTTGTACTGACTCCTTATTCTCACAGCTTGGAAGAAGGCCATTACAAAGATGCACAGAAAAGGGAAATGAGCTACCACAGAGAAAGTCAAGAGTGAAGACATACTTCAAATCCATTTTGGCATGAAGTTGAACTCTTGGTAATATTGGTTGGGATACATTTTAACAGATAGGAGAGAATAACATTAAGGCTACTCTTCTCCTAATCAGGCAGATTTTTATTTTTGACTTTTTATTTTGTTAAAAAGATCAAACTGTTATAGATTTAAAATATATACATATTTTAAGGGTGCTAAATGTCTAATGAAATCTCAAAAAAGTGATTCTGTCTTGCCAAAAGACATTTACCCTGGGAAGCACGTTGAACACATTTGTGAAGTGGACCTTTGTTACTCTGTTGTGCTGCCATGTTCTTACATAAGCTCTTTCCCAAAGATGATGGAGAAAGAGACAAAACAAGTGTCAAGTAAAGATGTACTAGAAAGAACCTTGAAAGGTTATTTAGCAACATATCAGATACAGGGCAAAATATCAAACATTCAGTATTATTTAAAATACTAAGCAATTTTAAATCCCGTAAAATATGTATTTATAAATGCTATCTGAATGCACAGAACAGAAATTGAGGCGTAAGATTTCAAAACAGCTGAAAAATCAGAGGGTGATCATAAACACTCACAGGTTTTTTTCACTACTAACTGAAATACAGGGCACAAGTTTCACAAAAATCCAGTTTCAAATACTTACCATAAATCTATCACTACAGTTGCACACATCAGCATCTTTGAGTCAGCTTGCAGCAGCATACATTTAGTGTTAGGTATAGTTGGGAAAAAGGAAAAATAATGTTTGTTGCTACAAATTCTTCGATTATATCTAAATTGTCCTGGTCTGTAGCATAGCTTAGAGCAACTCCCTGGTCAGCTATGTATTTGGGGTCTGTTACTGTTTGAATAAACATGAATAGGTAAGATCTTAACTACTGTCTTCCAAACATACACAAGTTTTTTACACTGGGTACAGTGCTATATTGATTCCTATCTGAAATATTCTTCTCAGCTAATTCACTAACAAAATGGTCACAAAAAACAAACATGCAGAGAAAAAGTTTACAGACTTTGAGACATTATCTCCTCAAAAAAGGCATTTTTATAAATGAAAATTGCGTGGGGTTGTTTGTGGTTTAGGTAAATTGCCAAAAGAATTTTCATTTAATTACCACTTACTCCCTATGCGACAGTTCTCAAATTCACTTCATCTATTTGAAAAGATAACATCTAACCTATCAGGATAAACAACATAGAACCACTGAAATATCTCAAAGGTTTTGCTGTTTGGAATGCCATCAGCTCCTGCCAAGGAAGCACACTCAGCACTAGCCACACATCAGCCTTCAGCTTATTTTTGACAAAAATAAAAATGCCCTTCCTCCAAGTACATGGCTTCTTTTCTTCTCTTACGTCAGTCTGCATACCATAGAGGGTAAAAGATGTGTGAGCCTGTTCAGACTGAGAGAGATAGCAACTTAGTCAGTATATATATATTTTTGAGCATTTAATATCTCTCAACTATAGCGGATTTTGTGCTCTTGAAAGTTAATGATTGAATACTTGGTCTACCACTATACCAGAATCAGCAACTGCTGAGAGAGGACATAGTCAGAATTTTGGCTTGTCCTACTTTTAAATACGTCACTAAACAGACAGGGTAAATGATGTTTTTCAAAAATCTTCCCATATTAGGCAGTGTCACTGTGACTCATGCACTGCTGCTCACTAGACATGTCTCCGTGACCACAGCTGCTCACATCCTTTTGTGCATGCTCACAGCTCACAAGCTAAACATACAAAAATGAAGAGGTAAACCAAAATGGATTACAGATTATCTGAGTGGATTCAGTCTGAAGAGTCTGAGTAGGCAGTGGCTTAAAGCTTCTGTAGGAGCTCTCTAACTCAACCTAGGAGATTCAGGACAACCTATTACTGAGGGTATTAACGAGGAGTTGGTAACCCAAGTAAAAGCATCGGACAATTGTGCTTTAGCAGCATATAAGATTGCAGCTGGGCACCATTAGAGTGCATATTGACATCAGATTGGTCCTTTATAAAGATCTGTTACAGAACTGCATTATTTCCTGCAAATCAGCAGTTTTAGGCCAAATTCTATGAAGCCCAATGACCTTGTCTTTCATCAAATACAATATGAAGCATTGGTGAACTGAATGGACACTTTAACCAAGCTGAATAATAGTTTAAGCATTCCATGCTGCGATATGCAAAAGAACAAGCTATTCTGCAAAAGTTCAAGCAGCCATGTAGTAGATTAGATTGTCTGCACCAGCATCTCTGAAATTCAGTCCTTTCTTATATCATTTCAAAGGCAGATGGACAACGTTTTGCCAAGTCTTCAGTTTGGTGGTGATGGAATTGCCTCGTGAATATGATGGGAGTTAGATGACTGCTTAGAATTTTATATATTTGTGAGAGAACAGAGGAAGAATTATCTGAGGTCTTCTAAACCGCAAGAAAAGAGAGGAAATTGGCTACAAGCTGAAGCATAGGCAAAAGGACAAGCTGAATCTGTTTATAAGAATGCTGGCAAAAGATTAAGTGCCTTACAATTTCAAACCAAAGGCCTGCCAGTAGAGAAAAGCTGGGGAGTTAAAAGAGAAATCTGCAAAAGCATTTATACTTTGCTTCTGCTATGGGATAGGAAATAGAGAAATTAAGAGAGGGAGAGGAAATTAAGGAATTTTTTTTTATAGTTAAGTGGTTTTGAGTTCTAAATTTGAAAAAACGTGGGCGATATTAGGGAAAATAAATAAACATAGTAAATACTTGTATTTGAAAGACTCATCTGACATAAAGAAATTGTGCAAATATTCAGTTTTGTACAATAGCAAGAATGTTCAAATACTTAGCAGTTACAATTCTGTTTTCAAGTGTTTGCTATGAGGGCTGATCCGAAAGTAATGCCTCTTATTTTATTAAATTGGTCCACAATGTCAGAGGCAGATGTTGGTGGTATGGCAGTAAAAGCTGAACCCTCCCACCAATATTCCATCATGCTTTGTTACTGTGCAACAGATGGCAGCAGAAGGACAGTCTGACCAAATGGTGTCTGACATGAAAGTGCAAATGAAGAAAAGGTGTGGAATTGAATTCCTCCACGTGGAAAAAATGGCACTCATTGACATTCACCTATGATTTCTGGAGACCAAACAGTGGATGTTAGCACAGTGAGGTGGTAGGTGGTGCATTTCAGCAGTGGTAAGAGCGACATGAAAGACAAGCCACATTCTGGACGGCCATGCAGATCTATAAGAGCACAGCATGCAAGCTCTTGGTCATCACTGGTGAAAATGCATAGCTAATGGTGGTGACTATATTGAAAAATAGTGTTTTGTAGCTGAGAATGCATTCTATCAAATGGCGTTATTGTGCTCTCTTTATCTGCTGTAGTTTCCATGGAAATAAATAGGAGGTATTACTTTTGGAGTGACCTACGTAGCATACATACAGTGTAAGCTGTGCACACGGCTTGCAGCTCACTTTGCCATGGTACTTTTCACTTATTTTCTGTGTTATATTTAAAAGGGAGGGTTTATAACTCATCTCCTTATATTTGTTTTTCCTTGATGTATAGAGTATGTATGCAAATTATGGGAACATTGGTAGACAATATATTTAAAATGTACCCCTATTTATGTAGTGATATTGAAGTGCTGTTAACGCACAATATGCTGTGCCAGGTACCTTTCTACAATAGAGACAGAAAAGGAAGGACATCTCCAGCCATCTCCTTGTTCAGAACATCCCTTTAGCCATTGAACATTAGTAACAGAACATCATAATAGCAGACCTGTTCTGTAAAAGGACTCGAACTTCTAAACTAGACAAGACTTTAGATGTCGGACTTCAAGTGTGTGATCCCAGTACCTTCTGCACTAAATATCTCCCTGATCACAAAAGCCTTGCAAACTGAATTTCTGGTTTTGATCTGAGACTTCCTTTTCACATTTACTTGTCCCACCCTTGCCCTTTTTAAGTCCCAGCAGAATACAGAAAATGGGCAGGACAGTGTTTAGACGTTTAGGTTCATATTCCAATGTGTGCTCTGGGCACGTTCAAACACATGTTCAAGGCATGGTTAATCTGCCAACAATTCTCTTTAAAAAGTGGTCTCAAGTCATTTAGTGGACATTCGTCTTGTATAACAGTCTTGCTACAAAAAGTGCAGATTCAGATCCACATGAGCCTCGTTGTAAGGAATTCAATCCCCAACTTCCTTTAATGTGCCTTAGCCAGGAAACAAAGCAGTCTGGATCAGAGCAGCATGGATGAGCACAGGGAAGCCACCCATCATTCAGTCTGTCCTGCAGTACCTGGACCTGACTACTTTCATCATCCTCAGGAGGCAGAAAGATCACTGTCTGCTGATTTAAGAAAGATCCATGACATTTTTAGAACTTATTTCAGTCCTCCCCATTTGCTTTCACTGCAAACTTTTGTCTTTCCTTCCTACTACTTACTTTCTTTTTCCTTATAATGAATCTGGAACAATAATCAGATTTTGCTACTGTCTGTTCTTATTCCCTCTTTTAATCTTTGCCTTATTTTCACATCCTTTCACATCACAGCACAAACATGTTTGCCTCCCTCTTTGCCTCTTTAACTACCGTTTCTCCTATCACTTTAATCTCTTTACACTCAGAAACAGCACTCCATATCCTGCCTTGAACTGTCAACTCCCTTCAGCACGACTAAGTTCCTCTTGAAACTGTGTCTCTTCTTGCCTTCTCTGTGCGCTATAATCCATCTTTTTTAGCTGAGGCTCCCCCCACACACACCCACACAGAATCCTCCAGATTTTATTGCAGTTTCTGGTGGGAAATCTAAAATACTTTGTACTTTGTCTCCTTCTGCTGCAGTTTAGCCCAGCCAGCAGCTAAGCACTGCACAGTTGCTCACTCACTCCCCTGCAGTGGGACAGGGGAAAAGAATCAACAGGTAAAGTTGTAAGAATGCACACATTGAGATAAAGGCAGTTTAATAAGAAAGAAACAAAGAAAAAAAGAATAAGAAAGAACAAATGATGCACAATGCAATCGCTCACCACCTGCTGATTGATGGCCAGGCAGTTCCCAGGCAGCAGCATCCCACCCCGGCAAATTCCCCCCAGCTTTATTGTTCTGCAGGACGCCATATGGTACAGAACATCCCTTAGGTCAGTTTAGGCCAGCTGTCCTGGTTCTGTCCCCTCCCAGCTCCTTGTGCACCCCCAGTCCCCTCGCTGGCAGGACAATGTGAGGAGCTGATACATTACTGGCTCTGTGCAGCACTGTTCTACAACAAATAAAACATCAGTGTGTTATCAATGCTGTTCTCATTCTAAATCCAAAACACAGCACCACACCAGCTAAGTTAACTCTATCCCAGCCGAAATCAGGACACCTCCTTTCCCACCATTAAATTACCTAAGAGTACTCTTACCTAGAAACTAAACTACCATCTTAAAGCAACTCACAGCCCTAACTCACTATCCTAGACTCATAATCTTCACAGTGTCTTTGGCAGCTTCTTATCGGTTATTACTTTTTCCAGTTCAACAAGACTGGTATCTTGATATCCCGTTTACAACATTCTTCCACAGTTTCTTTACTGCTCTGGATAGCATTCTCACTCTATCATCCAGTAACAATTCTAAAGGAGTTTTTCATTCGTACCTTTCATTAACCTATCCCAATCTGGACACAAATTTTGCAAATTCTTCTACTTACTCTCTCCTAGGTATGCTCCTCTTCTTTTTCACAGCAAAAGTTGTTTTCCAGGCTCTGATCACCTAGCATTTCACTTGCATATGAATTTAGAAATGCAAAGTAAATTCAGTCTCCTCCAATTATTCAAAATTCTGCTGCAAAGACTACTCTTCTACTACAATATTTTGTCCTTGGTATCCCTCTTTTTTCAATCCCCCACTACTAGGTTATTTATTGTATGAAATACAATGTATTTGTCAATTTTTAAAGCTCAGCAAGGAATCCTATCCTAGTAAATTCCAGAAATTCAACACTAGGAACTCCAGATGACTCATCAGCTCAGTCTGCATATTTTAGCTGTTAGACTTTCACAGACTTTTCCTCTTTCCTTCATTGTACTTCTCACGTGGTAAAGGACAGTGAAAGTATCTCCTTATCTTTCTCCAACTCATTCATACAATTTTCCATTACTAAGATGCCTTAGAAAACTTGCTATGCTTGTAAAGCTCTTCGAGCACAGTGCATCATGGTTGTATTTTCCTCGTGCTCTGCACTTTTCTTCATCTGTTTGCTATCTCATTTTACTCTTAAATCCCTTGGGGCCCTGCATCTTGTTAGGTGCAAGTTCATATAGCACACAATGAACTGTGTAACAGGCTCTGTTGACACACACAGAGCTGTTTGGGGAAGTTCTCACACAAGCTATGTGCTTGCATCACCCTGTTCATAGTCAATTACATGTCTTAGGAGTGTCTCCAAGGGCCAACAGCGGTCCCAAAATGTTTCACGATGCAGTATCCACCTTCAACTACAGGGCACAACAGCTTTGTGGATGGGAGCAGAGGAAGCAGTTGCAATAGAAATAAGAACCTTCTCAAGACACATCCAGTCTAGAGGAGACATATGTTGTAAAGGACAAAAGTAGGAAGAACAAATGATATCTTTTCATTTTGCCAAGAAAAAAACTTTACTGGCCTTCTAGCTAGAAGTCACATTGCTTCTCCTTTTTGCTCCTCTCCCTTCCCTAGGCTTGCAAAGTTGAGTTTTCTTAAAGAAGAGGTTACATTCATGCTCATAGGCTCAAAATGATGAAAACAAAGAACCTTCTATAACTCAGAATGAGTTTTCCAGCTAAAGAGCGAGGAGAGGAATGAGGAGCTAGCAATCCTGTCTCTGTTTTACAAATTCGGTCATGTAAATTAGTATATTTTAATGGTTTTATTCTAAACTGATGTTTGTAACAATACCATTACTGATAAGGCCAAGTGGTTACAGAATCTGTTCAATTCTGTTCAGTGAAGACTTCTATGATTCCTTTCAGTTGCATTTACTAGATCAATTTTACCTCCTGTTGCTGTCCATTTTAAACTAAAAGGTTAAGATATTTTTTATTATTCCTCATGAAACAGTTTTTGCAGTAAAATAGTAAATGGAAAAATTGTAGGAATATCTCACATCAAAAGCAACTGTGTTTTTGTTGAATTACCTGCTTTCTGTCTTCTACAATTCTACACATTTAGCATCATTTTGGTTAGGATTAGAGACCGAAAATGACTGATAAAGACCTACAAGTATACTTAATCCTATTTTATACTACAGTCTTTATTGAATTATGTATTTTAAGTTACACGCACATGAAGTGCAGGGAAAGACACACTGAGCTGGTCTTATATAGCAATTAAAAGCCTTCTTCAAATGCTAATCATTTATAATTAGTCTCCTTCAATTAGTAATGAAACCACCAATTGCCCTCTCCAAGAAAACAGAATATATTTCATGCGCTGATTAAAAGGGAACAGGAATCTTCAAATTGTGAAGCGAATAATTGATGTGAAGCAAAACTCTCTCACAATGTTGCTCTTTTAACTCTTGGATGAACTGATCAACAAAGACAGGTTTCCCAAACGTCTCAAAAGCATTATTATCAATTCACATAAAGAAAAGCACATCTGTGTTCATACGTTCACAGATTAAATACATCTTTACTTTCAAATCATTTCATGCCATTTACTAAGCAGGTGCTATCTTCCCTCCTTTTCTCTCTGGGAATCAGATTTTAATTGGCTACTTCCTAGCGTGCGATAAAATCATGAAGCAACTGTCTGGTTGGCAGTTCTTAAAACTTTGTGGGATGAGAGTCTCAAAAAGGCTTTGGATGGGTAAAGAAGTGTGTTGTTAACTTAGTACCATCTAGTACAGACTAGTAGGCTGCAGAGTGGCACACTGTGTCACTGCAGACAGGGCCATTTCAGAGAAAATACCTAAGAGGAATTTTGACACGACTTACCTAAATCCCATCCTAGATATTCAGTTACTCAGTGTCAGTATGCTAAATGACTAAGCACTGTGTTTACTGGAAGAGTGGTTTTGTTCAGATGTTCTCCAGGCAGTGCTGTACTTCACGGTTAAGCATATGCACAAAGACAGTACTGAATCAGCTATAATGAAATGGGGCAGGGACAAGGGAAAGAAAATTAGATAATTAATTCAGAAAGTAAGTTTCTGCTTTCTATTGATATCCCAACCAGGGGAATACAGAAAATCAATTTTCTGTTCTTTATGTTCTGTTATTAGATGTTCTGTTTTCAGACATTTGGATTGGTTTTGTATAACTGGTGTTTTGTTCATTGCTCTTGGTGGCATTTTTACTTTTTCAGGAGTGTGGGATATTAGCTGAAAATATACAGGAAATTTAATCTGTTCCATTAAGAAAAATATAGAAAAGCCACATCATTTACATGAGCATGTAGGCAGCTGCTGTAGGAGTAGCAAGCAAGATATTAACAAAAAGATTGCAAACGGGAAAATGCGGACTTGACAAAATGAGATAATTTTTTGCCAACAACAAATCTGTCACAACAAGAGCAGCTGACCTAGGTAGAGTGCTTCTCTAATAAAATTAACTGAATTTAGCAGAGTTTTCCAGTAGCTGATTTTAGCTTTATGCTAGTTTCAGAAATGAAAACTTTCACACAGTCGTCCCTGTAAGGTCTCTGAGGTCCTCCACAGGCACAGATTGTCCTTCTTTTGTGGATGCAGATGAAAGCAAAGAAGCATAGCTTGGAAGCAGATATAAACTATAAATCATTCCAGTATTTATATAATCATTTGAAAAGATGTAGAGCTGTACAATTGTAATTACTCCCCTCTATTTGTAAATAAGGAAAAGGACTGTCTTCTTACATTACATAAATAAATGCAGTTATAACACTGATTAAATTTCTAAGTCTATACATAGTGTTGAGAAATAATTAGGAATAGTTGTATAAATCATTTACCAACTATCTAGAATTCAGACATTAAACCAGTTTCTCTAAGGAAACGGCTGCTTCCCCTGTTAGTCTTCTTCTTTGCTATCAACCACATTAATGACATTATGGTGAGCTTATAGTAATTCCATAATTGTTCCATCAGATCTGAAGAATCATCATTATTCCATAACACATCAATGTAAGTATCTGTTTGATTTCACATACTTGACCCTTTGCCTGAGTTCAGCTGACAGCTTTCTGGTTCTGGAAGTAATTTCATGTGTGTAACAAGGAAAAGTGTTCAAAGAATTTGATTTGATTGCAAACAATCTGATGACCCTATTAAGACAATATGAGCACTATGAAGGGGGAGGAAAAAAAAAAAAAAAAGATAGTCCCTGTAAGTTTCCAAATTGCAGCAATAAAATACCAACAAAAAATTATGCACAACACAACACATGTAAACTAGCTAAGTGAAAAAAACCTGTAACTTATCTGCTTATATTTTGTTCTGTGGTATATGTAGCAGAGCCACTGTTTATTATGGGATTATTCAGGAGATTAGTTAGAGAGAGATTACGGATCAAGTGCTTCAGTTTTCTCCTTCAGAAAAATCAGATATAATCCTAGGGATGAAGTTAAAAGTAACTCTGTGAGAAGTTTAAGAATGTATGATGTTAGGAAAACATGTTGAGTAGGTATCACTGTGTTACCTCCTTTTTTTGACATACAACAATGAACAGAGGAACTGAAGATATAATTTATTTGAAGAAAAAAAATCTATGTTATTCTAAAGACTTGCCTTCTCTTTGGCTTTGTGATGTGTATATTGTTTTCTTTGGCAGAAAATGCAGCATCATTATCAGACTATTGACAGCCTTTCAAAATTATCAATATTGCTAATTCTGCAGGAATGAGAAATGATTTCCCAGGAGTCACTCAATTTACCATTAGCAATGGACAAAGGTCTCTATAGAGAAACGGGAAAAATTGCTTTACAAAACAAAGGTTGATCATAGAAATTAAATATTGCCCTTAATGAAGGAGTTTACATGTATCACCATTTAACTACCACCATTTTGTTAAACATCTCCATAGGAGCTATCTGTACAGTGCTTCTTTATACACAGTAGAGATAAGCACTCCTAAAGCACACATCATTTCATATTGCCAACATTATTTATGAGTTAGCTCCTAGGAGGTCAATAGAACAGCTCACAAGCAGAAATGATAAACGCTAATTAAAAGTTGTACAAGATAGCATACAAATTATAAGGTTATTAGAATGCGTCTGGACATTAGGACGCAATGAAGTGGACATCCAATGCTTAGCTTCTGGGGGAATTGAGTGCTTTGCTATTGATTATTTTGTGGATAGAGGTTTTGGAGGGTTTTAGGAGTATGGATGAAACAGGACATAGTGACCAAGAGTTGACTGGAGAACCTGAAATTATCCTTCTATCTTCTCAAAAACCATTGGCACTGTTAGAAACAGCAGAGATCTTTGGAGAAGTTCAGACTAGAGCCCTTCTTTCAAAAGACACAGGAGCTGTCTTAAAGAACTGTGCTTCTCAGATGAATGTACTTTGTACCTCCTATTCTCTTGTTAATAGTCTGTGATTTGAAGCATATTTCTGCCTGGATATTTCCAGTTACTTCAAGAATCAAACTTCCTAATTTGTCTCCTACTTGTTCTTCAGCTATACCCAGCTGTGTAACAGACGAGCAAGCAGGCTCCATCATAAAGGAACTGTCTGTTCTCTGCATAAACTGGGATTGATGATTCCTAATAAACCTGTGTTTTGAATTGTACACATTCAGATTCAAAAATGTATACACAGTGAAGGCTGCTGACTATGAGCCCATCATGCAGCAGTAAGCTTGTGTTCTGCTAGCAAGACATTTTGTGTAGTTATCTCTTCTTGTCACAAGAAAAACTGAATATGTAAAGTAAGCAAATATAAGATACAGAAGCTTTACTATTTTTTTTTCTTTTGCAGCACTCAAAACCGTTGATTAAAAAGCAGTGAATTTAGGTATCTTACAGAATACATGAGGACAAACATAACCTGGTAGGCTCTGATTTGCCCTTTTCACTTCATATTTTTCTGGTTATTTGAATTATCAGACATCAACTAAGTTATGTCTTCTCTTTATAGGAAACCGTAATTAAAAAATGGGTGCTACATTTAAGGAAAACAACAGCTAACTCCCTCCAAGCTACATATTTTAAGTCACTATCATTAAGTTTAAGATGCAAAAGAAATCCTAGTTCCCCCCCCAGAACCAGGGGATTTTCTCACCACAAAAGCCAAACTCATTGGCACTGCTACAGATCGTCTCAGGTCTCAAAATGTCTCTTACCTCGTACTGCCTCTCAGCCACCCTCAGAAGGAACAAGGCTGAGCCAGACGGGGTGGATACCTGTGAATCAGGACTCTCCGTGACTCCCCACAGAGCGAGGGACCACAGACACGAGGCGGGGCAGGCCTGGCTGGCCCTACTTCCACCCCACCATGAGGATGAGTCTGGACCTTGGCCTGCATCAGGGCTGAGGTAGCATAAAGCTCTCTTTGTTCTCAGTCCCTTTTGTTGCTTTTTGGCCAAATAAAGCTTGCGTACACCAGCAGACCAGTTTCTCTGTTTGTATCCCTGTTCAGACAAGCACTTCATGGCAGGCGCTTTGCTGAAGCATGGACTGCACGGAGGCCAAGCTCAGCAGCTCTCCTCACAGCCCTGCTCCCTCTGGCCCGCACACCAGTGCCTGCCCAGGCAAGCAGCCGTCTCTCTTTCCCACAGAAACCGAGCTGGGCAGTAGATAGGGAAAGCAATGGGTTTGGGGCTTAAACACTCCTGGAGGCTGAATGCAGCAGAGTACAGATGCAGCCCTTCAAAGCAGGGAGCACTCGTGCTGCAGCAGAGATGCAGCAGCCAACATTCTGCTTTGTAAAGTTACATAAACAGGCAACACAGGAAGACATAGAGTTTCCAGAGGTAGAAATAATAAAATAATAGCAAGTCAAGAGAAGGAAAAGAGCTCATTTTTAAGGTACCATTTTTCTACTTCTAATGGGTAGATATTTATAATTTACTAACCCTGCAATGATAATGAGGATAACCTGACAAAGCAAAGTAATCTCTCTCTGACTTCCCATCTAAGCCTTCTGTTTGCTCAGGTAAGTGAGCAGGTTTTCCTGTCTACATGAATACATAACTCTATTACAGGCTGCTCAGCAGAAGGAGCTTGGTGTGCAGGAGCTTCTCAGCAGTGCACCAATAGCAGGCTCCAGGAGACAGATGGAGGCTAGAAAGCAACAGACAAGAGCTTTGGGGACAGGGACACCCTGCTCTGGGGCTGCACAGGGCTCACAGCCTTAAATCTTTACCTAAGAAATAGCCTAAATAGACAGAGCCACAAAATGCAACACTTAAAGACCAAAGGTTTTTTTTCTGGAGGGTGGGCATCTCATCTTATGTGTTTATGCTGTTACACAGATTAATATGTCTTTTCACACAGATATATGAGAATTACTCAAAAAAAAAATCACTCAATGTCTTTATGAGCATACTATTTTCCCTGTATTTTAATAGGAAAATAAGCCTCTTATTGTCTTATTTGGACAATACTTCTAAGATTTCTTTCCCACTGTGTCCGAACAACTAATGTTCCTGTAATAATTAGTGCCTTGACATTAACTAAATCCCTAAGGTATCTTTTCATGGAGTTTTTTAGCATGGGCTGATGTATTTAATTGATGAATTGCTCTGTATGTGCTTATTTTTAATCCTACCCATTTATCTTATGAATAATTGCTATGTTTGTAATTATTCCAAAGAAATAATACCAATATTTTTAATGATAATAATGAATGACAAGGGTTTAGCAATGTTTTTAATGTTTGTAAAACAATACTCTGATTAGTCAGAATGAAATATTTGCTCAGTGAATACAAAAGAGCTTGATTTTTTTCTTGATTTCAGGTCAGTACAATGAATCCAAAAAGCTGAGCTACTCTTTGAAATCCATGACCAGATTTTTTTATCACACTCATATTTCAAAATCTGAAGAATACTCTTGAAGACCTGTATGTTACTGGTTAAAGAACATGAAAGAAAGAACAAAAAAGAACTCCTATGGCATTTTACCTCCTCTCTCATGCTCTGTATCCAACTGTAGCATCATGTTGAGAACTTAAATGGTCTTTGTGCTGGGGTGGGGGTTTGTTCCACCAAGCCGAATGGCTCCATTGTCCATCACTAAGGTTCAACACGGCAATGCACTACAAAGAATCATTATTATTTAATGAATACCTATCGTCTCTCGGATGGTTCAATCAGGTTTTCATTTTAAGTTACGTTTTCTAAGGTCATATTAAAAGTTGCAGTAACTATCCCTTTGTTCACTAGAGAGAAGTTTTTTGTCACTTAAGCAAAAAGTGTGCGTAAATATGGTCCACAGCCACAGTCTGAAGAGTTGCAGGGAGTCCATCTTTGGATGCCAGGCCCTGAATCTTGGCCTGTGATCCAAAATCCATTTTAGACCCTTAAATAGGCAAAGGAGCTTATAAAGCTGCTCATTATTGAGTCACATCCCACCAGTCACTGGCTGCCAGCAAAATCCATCAGCCCCATGTCATGGGAGACCAGTGTTCTCGCTTCTGCCAAGTTCACAGACTACAGAGGATACATTTTGACAATAGAAGGCCTTCAGGTATTTCTGTTTTGACATCAAAAGCTTTTCACAAGATTTCTGAAGACTTTCAGGGTGTATTCAATCTTAAATAAATATAGACCCTCACACAATGCCTCCCATTCTCCCAATTTTTTTTTAAAAAATATTTTATTTATTTTTGCTTCTTACAAAAAAAAATTTGAACATGATTTTCATTTTCAAATTCTGCTAGGAAAGTGCCTTATTGTTTTAAAAGAGATAACAATGCACAATTTTAGTTACTTCATTTTGAATCAATCTAATTAATATTTACGGTACTTTAGCATACATAATGAAACATTTTCTACATTCCACACTTCTCAGAAAATACTGAGAAAAAAACCACAACACTTATGTTTTACGAATTTTAACAAACTTTTTCAAAACTTTTTTACGTTTTGAAAAGTTCATCTGCTTTACTATCTATACCCCACTTCCTAGACAAGTGTAAACACTTTGCTGGTCATTAAGGAAATGATCGTTAAACCTGCAGATAATATCTTTTAATTAATCTCAAAACTGAAGCTTTTCTGAACAAGCCATACTTTGTATCAGTTTTGCTTAAAAAAAGCAAACAAGGACTAGAGTACATTTACTGTTAGAATTTTATCTCTCTGTTGCATGCATGTCATGTTCAAACTCAGAGCAAGAACTGAGGTCTTCTGAATATCACCATGCACTAAAAACTGATAAAACCAGTACGAAAGTTCTTTCACACTGTGGAAAAGCATTAAGCAAATACCTCTTTGTAAAAAAGCACTGTAAATTTTGCCTCAAACTTTCAAAGACCTTGCATGCTTGGAAGCTTTGCTTCCTTGCTTTCTGTCATCTTGCTTTTATTGTGCACATATGCATAAGCAGAGAACAGAAAGCATGTTTGGCTTAAACAGAACAGCAACTTTAAGTAAGTTATTTCAGTTTAACCACTATTGGGTTTCAGATTATTTAAACCCACTTAAATTTCGCTCACTCTAAGCTTTGTATCTAACTGTGCCTTTCCATAAAAGCTCTTCGGTGGAAATACTTTATCTTCTAGGTTATATGAACTTCTTCCTGCCTCTCCCATTAAAAAAGAAAAGACTGAAAAGCTGTAGCTATTCGTCAAATTCATTGCGCTGATAATCCTCTAAATTCCAATTTCAGTGCAGTTTTTATTGGTTAAAAACTTACTTAAGCTCTACTCATGAATTATTTATTCAAGAATTGAGGACAGACAGTATCTTATGATCCATAATTACAAATCAAGTCTCATAGAAGAATCTCTTCATCAGTCTGGTACTCTCTTGACAATGTAAGTAGAGCTTTGTTTAAGTTTTGTATCTCTAATATTAGTTCTTTATTTCCCTAGGGATTACATATGGCTAACCAAAAATCATTCAAAATATTCTCACAACAAATTCATGTTGACGCGGCTATGGAGTCATCCCTGTAGATGGAATGCCATGGCTTCATTAGGCTAATGAGTGTCCTTATTATTGTTCCGTACAAGCCATACTCTATCCCTTTAAAGGCTCTCATTTCACCTCCTGTTAGACTTGTGTGTTTGTACAATCTGTAAAATGGCAGCTCTACAGAACTTAACGCTGCACCTAGACACAGAGCACTGTGTGCACACAACGAAGGGGGGAGGGGCTCAAGTTAGAGAGAAGTAATAGTCCTACAGTCTACCTAGCACTGGAATTGCTGCAAAAACATTTTCCTGAACACAACCCAATTTAGCCAGTTAGTTTAAGCCTAAAGTCAGATTCTTTCTGCTCTAAAGAGCTAGGGATTCCAGTTCTGGGTTATCCCTTGAGGAGCATCCCAGACTAACCAGGCTTCATAAGAAGTCTGAATAGATAAATTTCCTAACACAGGTGTTGGAGCTCAAACCTAGGAGCAGGCACTGTGAGTGCTCTGACCAAACAGAGAAGTGGGAAGCTCCAGGACCTTAGAGAGAGTGTTAGAGAGGGAGCTTGACACTGCTGGGCATTGCAAGTGAAGGAGAAGCAGCTCAGAAGAGATCCACAAATAGGTCAGGTGATTGAGGCACCTTCAAACAGGTTTTGGTCTGTACTGCTCGAGTTTCTCACTTCAAAATACATGAAATGAGACCATGCTCCTGCATTCAAGTCCACACCCATCAATGACAGAACATAGAAAAGTTTCCTACATTTGAATTCACGTTTCAGGTAAAACACTATGTGGGGAACGTTTTGAGAAACACAGCCAAAAGGACAAGGAGGAGGCACAGGGGGAGAACAAGGCGGTGGGAACAGCAGTGAGAAAGCACCGGGATTAACCACTGCTCAGCCAGGAAGATACTGTACACTTGTCCTCAGAGCTCTTCAACATTTAGTTCTCTCCCTAGGGGTTAGGAGGAGTCAGATCCCAACAATTTCCAGCTTCGGTGACCAGCACCCTCATGTTCCACACCTTGGGGCTCTCCTTCATAATAAACTTCAACTTTACATTGTGATAGAATGAAATTCTTAGGTTTCGTTACAGTCTTCAGCATCTGTTTGACATATAGTTGCTTTTAAATCTTGCAGTTTCTAAATTCAGGCCAGTTCTCCAAGAACTTTCCTTCAGCTTAAACTGCCATATAATGTTACTCATTAATTTGCATGTCTAAACAGTGCTGCAACTAAAAGGGTCAACCAGAAAACTAATTATGCTCTTCATTACTTATTTCAGTTATTTTGTAGGTAAAGGTTGAGGTCAGAAAAAATACACCCTAGATGTCATGTGCAAGTAACCTATTATACGATAATGTATTCTTTATAGGAGTCTAACATGTTTCTCTTTACATGTACAGGGATTTCTTCAAGTTGTTTATAATATTATAGATCTGTAGAAATCTAGGTGGCTCCCTCTTGCACTATTCAAACAAGGAACAAATGTAGCACTGAACACAGCAACTAACTAATTACAGTAGTTAGAGAAATAAGAAAAACACCTGAATGGATATTTTCATTGTCTTTAAATGTTATTTACTTTAGAATTCTAGAGCCCCTGGATATGCAGAAAGAAAATGAATGCAAGTTTGCTGTTATTTATATAATTTTTTATGATAATGATTGAGGGCATTTATGACTGTCTCAAACTAGAAAGCTCATCTCAACCCTCCAAATCTGTGAAAAGCAACTAAAGGGTGTCTGACAATGTGAGATGCAGATCTATGACTTTTTTGAAAAAGCTTTGAATATTAATGAACTCTTTCTAAAAATACATTTAAAACCTTATGAAATGGTAGCTCTAATCACAACATTAACAAATTTGTTTGAGTTCTCAGTAATGATAAGAAAGTAATAATTCTGTCAAAGGCTTTAGTACACTTTCAAAAGAGAAGAAATGGAAACACTCTGTAACCCAAAAGTAAAAGCACTGCGATGCCACTCAGGATCAGTGTAGTCTTAGATAACAAAATACCAGCTAAGCGTGAGATTTGCATCTTCACTTCAGATTTCTCACACTTGAACTTCTCTCTGCTTTATCAACGCAGCTACCACAAAGCAGCCTGAGTGAAAGTGCTCACTGGAGTTCTGACTGAAACCTTAATTGTTCCTGCCCACTTCGAGCAGCAAGGCATGCCTGCAGGCTTGTGATAAATTCAACTGCAGAACGGGAAAAAGCTAGAGGATATATGCAAATAAAATATTAACCTACATCTGTAAGAGTTAATGTGCCAAATTATATTACACATATTATGCACATAACTTAATTTCATTTATACTTTAAATCAAATGGCCTGATCAAAAGGAGAAATACTCTACCTGCACTTCAAGCAATATGGGTCAGTTTAAATATGCTTAATGTTACCGTGTCCCTAGCAAATTTATTTCTGTCATTTAGATCAAAGGCATGTATTTGCAGCATTTTCCATGCCTGTTCTATAGATACAGATACATTACTTTCATAGGAATCTGGTACTAATGCTATTGTAATTGTTCAGAAAATACTAAAATCACAGAATTTAATTCTGTGAAAGACTCTAATAAAATATTGCTTTTTTTTCTTACAACTGTGTCATTATTTATTCTTTTCATGCAGTTCGTTTCTGAAGTTTCAAAGTGTTTGACAACAACAAAAAAAATCAATTAAAAGCCCAAAGACAACACTGCAGTAACATGAAAAGAAATATAATAAAATTAAATACAAAGTTCTAAATTATTCAAATTAAAAGTTTTTATAGGTGTCCATAAAAAAAAGTGATCATAATAAAAAGCCTTCAAAGGAAGAAAAGAAGGCAGAAAAGGGTTTGAAGACTGATATTTGTTTTAATATCTGTAATTAGTTTAATAATTTGGCAATACTTTTGCCTTGCAGGATAATGGCAGTTGTCTATAGAAATTACATATGAACTTGCTGAAAACTCCATTATTCTTTTAACTATCTGTGCACCATTTACAGACTCTTCACTCTGAAAATATATGAACACAGAAATACCTTGTTCTTTCATGACACTTTTTTCCCACAAATCTCAAAGCAAGTTGAACAATCCCAACATTCTGCAAAATGAATATTATTCTTACTCAACAACTGGGGAAACTGAGGCAACATGGTTCCTGCCTGCAGACATTTTGCAGGTTCCTGAATAAAAACTGGTGGCCAGAACCACAGAGGTGCCAAACGCCCCTAATTCACAGCAACGTATGCGTGAGTTACGAAGTCTCGCTGTCAGCAGCATCAGCCAAGCTGCCCTCACTTTGATTCCTAAATATGAACCTGCAGTTCCGTGTTTTGAGTGTGTGGAGTTTAAAAACATTTTCTTTGAGTTTAAAAACACTAGGCTGCAGGATTGATTCCCTGATCATATATTATGGCACAGTATCCAGAAACCTGTGCTACGGAGAATTCTTCTGTCTCATTTGATGGCCTTCATTGTGACACAAGCTGTGCATCTCACAGATGGTGTACTTGCCATCATTACTTCTAGCCACAGCATCCCAATTTTACTGACAGAGGACCTAAGAACAAAAGAATTAAGAGCTGCATGTAGGACTTATCTAAATTCACCTAGCTCAAGATGAGGCACTGCCCCAGAGATAACGGAGGAATTAGTATAATGAGGCAAACAAATGCTCCAGAGTCCTAACTTCTCCTCCAGTGCCTCTGCAAGCTCTGCTGAGTACTGATACCATCTCATGGCTGCTGACAAGTGAATGATAAAGGAAAAGAATAAAACACTGCCTTAGCATTGCCTGTTACCTTCACAATCTCCACACACACAATCTGGGGCACAGAAATAAGCTGCTGTTCTGGGATGGATCAACATCGGTAATTCCTGCCACAGATGCCACCAGGAACTGATGCCTGGGGACACACCAGAGACAAGGAAAGGACAGAGTGATCCTTCTCATTGAGTATCACTATTTCTGACAGTCGCATGTTTAGTAAATACTCCCCTTATTCTCAAACCTCTGCCTCACCTTTAAGTCTATCATTAATCACCACAATTGATGATTACTATGCTTAAGAAATACTGACACTTGAGTAAAAACATTTTCTCTCATTTTGTAATAGCAGCACCTTGGGTCTAGGCCACAGCCAGCTGGGATGCAGCCCTCCATATCTGGCTCTGATGAGAGAGCTCAGTGGCAGGGACATGGCCAGATGTTGTCCCGGGGCCAGTGATTGTGCGCAGCCACTGCTCAGTGACCTAGCACAGGTAAAGCCCAACTCAACAAGGTGATCCAGAACAGTGCTTAAGGCATGACTTCCTTTTAATGCCAACTCCCGCTTACCAGAATTGATTACATACAATAAAAATCTTTCTCCACATGAATGAAACCCGTGAGTTTGGGCTTTCTCAAAAGGTATGTGAGCTCTCACATCCTTCTGTGGTCATCTAGCTCAAATATATGTTGTCCACCAAAATTTAGCATACAGAGACAGAAAATGAATCACAAAATGAAAACTGCTGCCATCCATCTCATTCCACTGTCCGAATCATGTCTTTTCTCTGTTTCATGCTTAAGGCACTGTACAAATTTTAAGTCACTGTTTTTGTTTTTTTTTAAAAAAAATTAAGCAATTAAGCTATTTAATTATAGTTTGGAAGCTCTACTGGTAGGATGCTCATCCATGTGATAAATCCTATCTTATTTATTATGGATTATTATACAATATTTTTTTAATTTGCATCCTGCGTTCTAAGAAACAGGTCATTACAGATAAGTTGTTTCTTCTACTTTTGAACACAAAAACATTAAAATCCAGGTAAACCTTCATTAAAGACATGTTTTGGCTTGGCATACTTCCTCATGCTTCCTTGCTTATTAGTTAATGCTGCCTCACTGATTATCAGATTTTTGGCTGTTTCCTTAAGTCATACAATGCCTTGTGGCTGAATTGAATAGAGAGGTCCCTGAATAATGAACTCTCATCTGACACTGCGATCTTCTGAGCAAGCATCATTATAACTTTGCCAGGTTCCATTTAGGAAAGCTAATCACCTTCTCATTGAAACACGAGCTTTAATGCAATTTTTACGTATTAGGCAGTGTGAACTTTACCCCTATTAACATGTTCACATTTTCCTTTGTATTTTTTCCATGTCCATTGGTTCTTCACAGGATTTGACTGCTGCACTGCTCCATCTAGTTGGAAAAGCACCCATCCTGTTAACCTCTGCAGAAAGAACACTTGCTCAATTTAACTTCAGGCAAGATTCATCTCGCTAACTTTGGATGGCTACAACATTGTCATCTGAGTCTGCATTAGGCAGTGGAGAGAAAAAGAGATTTCACAGGGCAATTCCCTTCCGCCTAGAAATATGGAAGGAATGAGCTGAGTTCCAGTCATTTAAACTGTAGCCATCTAAGATTAGCAGAGATCCTTCTATTTCATTTACATTTTTATTAATATCATCTTCCTCATAAGCACATGATGAGAGATAATTCTTTGATTGTCCTGAGAAACAAGGGAGGGATAGTGCTGAGGAGCACAATGCCTTATAATTTGCAAAGCAATCGCCAGTTGAAAAGCACCAACCTGCAAATACAAATCATATTCGATTACTATTAATCTAGAGTAAAAGACAAGAGCATGCTTGTTCACAGAGGTTTAATATGTAATGCTGTCTTTTTCAGTGATTTTGCCAGAACATAACACATACCAACAGAAATCTTCCAGGGACTTAATTTATAGTGTGGTCTATAGCATAACATTGTCCTTTCCAATGAGTTATGATCAAATACACTGTCATCGTGAGACAGGATGGATTGGAACCAGCCCTGTGTTTACTCAAGCCACAAAGAAGGAAATGGTAATAAGAGATAGTGACGTTTATTGTGTGCTCTGGTTCACTGTGTTCACGTCCAACAAAACATTTAACTCTTCCGTGATTCAATTTACCTTTCTGTAGAAACGAGTATTTTCTAAAACAGCAAAGCTTGTGAAGTTTCAAAGCTCAAGATTACAGAATTCTGCTCTCAAATACACATGAATTGTTGTTGGGTTCACATCTGGAACCGAAATCAGAGCTCAGCCTTTGGGGCCCGTGTAAATAACTTGAGACCCTGGGCTAAAAAGGGCTAGGATAGCATGCAATATTTAAACTTGCTGTGTGTGGCATTTTCTGCAACATGTTTTCTAACTATTGACATTATCCAAACATGCCACATTTTCTCTTCAGCAAGGTTTTACTTTGGGATTATCTTGATAGAAGTGGATAACAGCTCTGCTGTGAAAAATGGTCTTTTATCCATGCACTCCTGTTCCTGTTAACAGCTGTAAACTCAGGTATTTAAACAAAAAGTACTAGCTGACTGCCTGCTATAAACCA
This sequence comes from Penelope pileata, assembly GCA_013396635.1. Taxonomy (NCBI): domain Eukaryota; kingdom Metazoa; phylum Chordata; class Aves; order Galliformes; family Cracidae; genus Penelope; species Penelope pileata. The sequence continues at coordinate 94,221 of WBMW01002983.1, forward strand.
CTGAGGTCAGTATTTTCCTTTATATTTTGCACATGAAGGCTTCATGGTTAATTATTCAAAATGTACATATATTCTATGACTCTTCACTCTTTCTCTTGTTCAGAGAAAAAAGCTTAAGAAAAGCTTAAGTCTTTGTTCACTTTTCCATATTTGAGCCATTCAAGAAATCTTCAGGCTCCAAGAAGGTAATAGCATACGTTAACATACATGATAACATACATTAAGGATGCATGTAAAATGCATTTTCATATTATTTTGTGTGACTACAGACTTTCCAGTGAAGTCACCAACTTTATTAAAACAACTTGAAAATTGACATATGCCACATCTTGGACATAATCCTCACCAGAGTCACACCAAGGCATTCACAGCTGGGCATAATGGGCTCTGTGAATAGCACTGCGTGCAAGAAGGTAATTGCCACTCGCAAACACATGACTAGAGACAATTCAAAGATTTAAAACATCTTCTACCTTGAGTTCTAGTTTATAACATTTCTCTCACCTGTCTTCCCCCAAAAGCCTCTATTACGGTTTTAATTTTAATCTATGTCAGACGGCTCAGAAACCTTTCATACACCTGTCCAGAAGAAAATCTATGCCAGCATCTTCCTCTACTGTCTAGGCATTTGAAAGTTAAGGTTATACAGATATTTTTCTTCATGATGAAAGAAATATAGGAGCATTAAAATTAAAAAAAAAAAAGAGCAATAACATTAGGCTGAAAAAAGTCTATTCCCCCCACTTAAAAGCATGAAGACCCCAAAAAAAAAAAAAAAAAGTGGTGTTTGCATGACAAAAGGAATGAATGTTCAAATGAGAAATTTTACATATAAATAGGTTTCTTACAAATCACATATGTATATAGCTCATAAAGCATTCCTGAATCTTTATGGTTGTAAAATGTTTAGCTGTTGATCTCACTTCATTCTTCCCAAGGAGAAACAGATGGCTGTAATTGAAATTATATGTGATTTTAAAGTTGTGCCTAATTTATAGACTTTGATACAGCTCTTCATTATTATACAAAAAGGATTTTTTTCCTTCTTTCCTCCTTTTATTTATTTTTATATATTTTTTCAAAGTCTGGCCAGTGCTATAGGCAAGTGCTTAATTTTGACACAAATCTTTGCTCTAGAATATGTCTATGCTATGTTTGGCCCACACACAGGCAAGATGACATTGCCCAATGACTATATGCACAACTAACCTTGATCCTACCCTATGCTCCCCCTCTCTCACCTCTGAATCCTGCAGCTCCATAAAGATCTTGGTCTCTCTGCCTGGCTCCTGCCAGCCTGGAAGCTCAAGCCCTGCTTCAAGCCAGCTCCGGGCCAGGTCCCTCCACCACTTTGCTGCTGCCATCCAGCTCTTGGCTCTGACAAAATCACTTGGCATGAGCCCTCCTCCTCCGCTTCACCTACATGACTAAATCTCACCTGTAATTCATTTTGATCTGTGTTCTATGGGATAAATAAGCTCAACAGCAAAGCCCTCTATGGCTACATTGCACCATCTCTTCTGGAACATCTTTCCCTGCACCTTCTGAACTAACACTACAGCAAGTCTCAGGATCTACTTTAAGCTGAGGTTAAACCTTTAGAAATCTTATCTTGTCCGACTGAACATTTGCAAATAGCTATATGCACAAAGACAGAAAAGAATGGGAGACATATTTAGCAGAATAAAGTATATTTCTTGAAAATTAGAGACAAAATTGGAAGGAATAACATACATTTGATCATTTCAGGTTATTTTTAGATGACCATATTCATGAGGGTTATCACGAGATCACTGAGATTTTGCATGACTGGGATAGACATTATGCTTTAATAATATCTACAATTCAACTAGCTTCCTTCTACTTTCCTGCTCAGAGAATGACACAAATTTAACTCACTAAGCTCAGTAGCAGGTACAGTCACAGAAGCGTTGTTCTCCCATTAATTGCTAAGCTTCTCCTCCCCTGAGCCATCTGTAAGGGAGGAAAAGGGGCTGGGACCAACTGGGCAACCTGACTCAAAAGAGGAAGTCCTTAAACTCTTCAAACATCTTAAAGTCCTGCAGCTGATCAGAACCATCCCTCTGCTCAACACCAGACACAGCGCAACAGGCTCACAGCAAGGCACTGCTGCTGCCATGAGAAGCTAAATACTCACAGTTAGACTCTTCTCTACACCCAGTGCCCTTCAAAGCCAAATATTGCTCATGAACCTTTGTAAAAATTACAACCAGAGAATTACACAGAGTTTGTTATTATGAGCTTTCTACAGCAAGAACGTCTTGTGGCTTCACGTGAGAGGCCACCCATGTGAAAAGGCTGAGAAAACTACACTAGAACATGACCACAAGATTTAAGTGAACTACTACATAAAGGAAAGCTGCCCAAACCACATGAAAAGCCAATGTTAAATAGAAAAGATAAGAAACTATTTAAACTGATTTTAGTTTCAAGAAATTAACACTTTAATTTCAAAATGATTATATTTCTGTTACTGAGATTAAGCACGTCTTGTTCTCTTAAGCACAGCCTGGATTGGATACTGCACTCAAACTGAAAATAACATACTAAGGTGATAAAAATTCCCCAGCACCCTTTCACGGAGAATCAAATGGAAGAAATTTTACCTTGAATTCCTTCTTCAGCTGGTAAAATGCTGGCCTTTCCTTTTGAGAACCTCCCCCTCAATTTTTCGGGCAGTCCTAACGTCTGGCATGATAAATACCCACCTTATACCTGACCCAATGCTTATGAAACGACAACAGTTTGTCCATTGATGTCATCACACTACATCAGACTACTTGATGTGTAAAGTTTTGTGCTGACTTATCTCAGCAAAGACTTTAGTTACCAAGTTTAGTTTCAAGAATATTTTCAAGACCTAATTCTCACATTTTTATTTAAAATATTAGTTTAAAAATGTGTCCACTTACCACATTTAAAAGTGAAACCAGCTTTTGAGTACAAAAATCACAGAATGGCTTGGGTTGGAAGGAAACTCAAAGATCATCTAGTTACAACCCCCCTGCCTTGGGCAGGGCTGCTAACCACTAGATCAGACACGAGATCAGGCTGCCCAGGGCCCCATCCAACCCGGCCATGAACACCTCCAGGGATGGGACGTCCACAGCTTCTCTGGGCAACCTGTTACAGTGCCTCACCACCCTCTCAGTGAAAAATTTCCCCAACATCTAATCTAAATCTCCTCTTTCGGTTTTAAATCATTCCCCCTTGCCCTATCACTAACTACCCTTGTAAAAAGTTGATTTCCCTCCTGTTTATAATCTCCCTTTTAATACTGGAAGGCTGCATTGAGGTCTCCCCACAGCTTTCTCTTCTCCAGGCTGAACAAGCCCAGCTCCCTCAGCCTATCCTAACAGGGGAGGTGCTCCAGCTCTCTGATCATCCTCATAGACTTCCTTCTTGACCCGCTCCAGAAATGCCATACAGAATTCTGCACAAATTAAAAATTGCAGCACAGTAAACTTACAGTAATGTAGAATTACATCATTTTCATGACTAAGAAAGCTGTCACTATAGATGTCAAATACAGTTATTTCCCACACTGGAAAGTATACTTACTTTGCTTTCTAAACTCAAGGAAAAAGAAAATCAAGGCAAGTCTGCACAGAACGTGTTACATTTTTGGTCAAACAGCCACCCCACTTGCATTCATGGCCTGATTAACAGACACCATTAGGCCCTCTCTTAAAATGCTTCAGGTTTACAGCGGCACACCACAGAGAGCAAATAGCGGCAAAAAGCTGAGATTGAGAGATACAGAATAAACAATGTATGACAGCTCTCATGACACCAAAACCAAGCATGTTTCATTTCTAACAGGGCTGGCTGTGTCATACAATCTGATATTTTCCTGAGCTCAGATCATTTCCTCTCAGTTGCCTTAATGCTTGAGCAGATTTCTATCTGAATTAGGGAAAGAAATGCCAGACATCCACTTGTTCTGGCTCTGACCCTTCTCTTTTTTTGCCAGGTTTTGATGTCCCTTCTGCAAGGATCCTTACTACAGCACGCTTCACGCTGTAGGACGCACAGGCAGAAGGTGAAATATGACAGGAATGATGCCTACATCTTCACCCTCAGGAAGTGATGCTCTCACTTCAGCCTGGTGAGAACTCTCCTGCTTGACTGCAGATCTATGTCTTTGCATATTACTTATTGGAATAAAGGGTAAAATCTCTCTACTAGGTTTGGATTAAGTGTTTCAAAGGTAAATACTTCTTTGAAAATACAGTCTTGGAGCAGTCACACTGAATTCCTAACTTTAACCAAATAGTATAAAAGAAATAAAAGCCCTAATCATGCTAGTGATTATTTACTGATTTCAAAACCGCTACTTCTTTATTTTCCACAGTATGTCCACAGTTTTTAGGTTCACAATATTTCACACACAAGAAAAAGCTTTCTCCCCTTGCAGCCCGGCAATTACAGTGGGCTGCAAGAGGCTCAGGTTCAAATCTAACCTCTCTCTGAATTAAAGCAAGCATTTAGGAAAATACCTTACCCACCAAGTAATGAAGTATTGTGGGCTGGGCCCCCCTCAGTCTCTCTTTTTTTCTATTAGACACTTAAACATTCATTAATGCAGGAACATGGGTATCCCCAGAGAGTGTTCTAAGTGGCAGACTATAGAGTTACTTTTTGTATTGCTGACCAAAATAGACACTTAAGCATTTTATATATAGTGGAGCTGTTCCAACAGAAAAGCATGACATTCAGTAATAGCATATAGATCCACAGTTAGGACATTTTCTTCCAAGTTAGGAGAGGGGAAAAAAAAAAATAGCACATCTTAAAACTGGTAGAGATTGGTACTGGTCCTGATCCAACACACAGAATAAAGCTGCAGCACCTGTTCTGCGATAGCAGCTCTACACTCCTGCAAATCTAGCTTTTGCTTTTATCTAAAATGCCTGCAAATGCAGTTTTGGTTGAACAAAGCATGTAGCTTTGATTGCTAGAAAAGGAGGAAGGAGGAAAGAGATCTGCTTCTTGTCAACTGGAACCATTTTTATTTATATTTTAGTCGGTCACTGAACTGACAAATCAATTTATTGTGCAGCCCAAGTGCAGATATCCTGCCCTGAAGTCAAAGCAAGCTGCACATATGCAGGGAAAATTTGGCCTTTGCTTTTTTAGCTGCAGAGTCCGGCTCCTATCATAGGCTGTGTATATTCCATGGCAGCTGATGCCAATGGGTAAATGAAAAGAGAGAAGCTTTACAGTGATTAAGAGATTACAGTTTCTCTGCAAGATATAATTAAAAGAGAAGGAAGCTTAATTTCTCTAATTCCTAAAATGGAATAAATCAGAGCAAAATATCTTGTATTTTTATTTTCATAAAAGTAAGTATTAATATGTGCTTCACAAAGCATTGTATCACTACACATTTATTCCAACAACAAAGCAGATGTATACATTAACACCTGCTGAGATAAGCACTTTGCACTATGCTAATTCATGCTGCTATCTATTACATGTTGCTTTTTATAATTTCATCTAACTTCTTAATTCATAATCATACAACAATTAAGAGGTAATGTAACAAAGAGGTGGAAATGTGGTTATTTTCTGCAACCTAAAGCAAAACATAAGTCCCTGTAGCAGATTTACTTCTCCATTTACTGTGACCAGTCTGAACTTACAAAGAATTACTGCTGGATACTCCCTGCTCACAAGCAGGAAGAATTTTCTGCTTGCTCTTTAAACCCCGTATTGGTAACACCAAAATTGGAATTCCTGTTTCTGGGGAGCACACGGACTTCTTCTGGATTAAGCTCTGAATCCATCCCACTTGATAAAAGGGAGCAAGAGAAGTAGCACAAGTAATGCAAAGAAGCCCTTACCTATTGGTACATCATGGAGAGGTATGGCATTACCGCATAGTCTAGTAGATAGCACCGATATGCCACAGAGTTTGATGCAACAAAGATCTCTGGAAGGTTTTTGGAAAACCACTGGTGCACATTCCCAAAAAACACCACTCAATATTGCCCCTCAAGCAACACAGTGCATGCATGATAAAATCTACAAGTCTTCCACTTCCTTGCAGCTCAGTAATCCTCCATGGGGGCTTGAGGCAGCCTCTGCCCCTGCTCTCTCCTGAAGTGCTTGATTTAGTGACCCAGTGGCCTCATTTAATTGTTACAACTGACTTGAAAAGTCATTGCACTGCAGGGTTTCAATAATTAAAAGACAAGAAATATAAGTACGTTCATCTAGCCTGATATTGAGTCTGTAAAATTCCCCAAAATTCTGAGAATTTCTGCCTCAAACCAAAGATATTTCAATACAACTGCCACATCTTTTAGGAGGAGATACAGACTAAATTTCAGGGTTCCAGAGACGAATAACCAAACACCATATTTCAAGACGTATTGTTTCAAAAATGAATTCAGCTCTTTTAAATATACATCTTATTTTTATCTGCATTTTTTCTCCCAGATGTGAAATTTACTCAGTCCATTCACAGCACAGTTCATTAAACACTACCTATTCTTGCTTTTAAATGAAAAGATAAGTTATACAGAAATAAGTAGAATAAATTAAAACATGAGCAATTCTTCTCTTTGGAACCAGATGAACATTCTGAGCTCTTCAGAGTTTCTCACCTACTTTCGTGTATGAATTTTGTGAGGAGTTAATCTGACACTAGAAAAGTTATTTTTGCATCCCCAGAGTGGAGGAATTGTAAATTATCAAGAAAAAAAATTATCAGGAATCATCAGCAAGATTATCTATCCACAGAGTCCGGAACTCTTTCATGTCTGTAGGTTTGATTTCTCAGAAACTAAAAAGGTACAGATAGGACTTGCTATTTTAGATCCACTGATTATATGCAGAGAGAGGTTAAAGAGACAATCCTTGTGGCTCATTTCTGCTCAAACGTTCACTGGAAGCAAAGGAAGAAAGGAACCATTGGACCATTTATGTCCCAGCTCTTGACCCTACACATTCTTGCCAAGAACAGGACCTGTAGGATGTTTCTCTCCCACCACCCCAAAGCTGTGTTTAGTTAAAAAAACATTGGAGAGGCTACAGAGAGACTACACGGAATGGAGCCACTGGTGTCAATGTGGCAACTACTCTGTTATTGAAGGTTTTCACTTGGGCCATTTTTTCATTTGGCAGCCATCCCATGCCCGTCTCTCACTCCTACTCCTTGTGTTCTTCATGTACCTGTTTTCCACCTCCCTGCTCTTCTCCAATCACCATGCTCTCTCCCTTTACAGTCTCTCTCTTCTTCTCATTATGAAGAGAAAATCCCCTCCTAGATATTGCATGAAAATATTAAAAAACTCAAAACTCCATAATCCAGAAGATGAAAAAGACATCTTTCAAAATAAAAAGAAGAAAAATAAGAAGATAAAAAAAAAAATCCAGGGTTAGTAGCAAAATACCTACAATTGCTGTACTTGTCTTTCCTTTCTGTTTGTTCTCTGTCTTCACGCTATGTTCACCCTGGTAACTTCAATGCTATTGCTTTGCTGTTTTACAGTATGAGATTAGTTCTTGTTACCTACATATCCTTGCAACAAAACTATGGTGATTAAACATATTTGCAAGTAGAGTAAATAAAACATCTCTCTACGTTAATCCCCATCTTATGCATATCCTTTTCCTATAAAAATATTTTGAAAAAATTCAGATGCAAGACTGAATGTATGTCTCCAAAAAGTGTATATATCAATGTAATTCCATCATAGAGTTTAATTTTATGGTAAATTTGAACTCTATAATAAAGAATGTTAAACTCTGTATTTCTTTTTTCTCCTCATGCTTCTATCAGTAATAAAAATCTGTTTCATAATAAGTAATTATGAACAGAGCATATGCACAGAAGACAGAATATCTACAGTAAAAAATACTAATTTTTGCAAAAACAAAAAAACACATTTAGAAAAAAAAAGATTGCAACGAAGATCCTTGCATGACATTCCTATGCTAAGGTTAGAACGCTTCATTAAGTTACAGCAATCTCCTGTGTTACTGTAAAAGTGAAATTCAAAGAACTACCACATCCTTAAGCACTCTTTTGAGCATATGTAAAAATGCAAGAAACAAAAAATAAAAACAAAAAATGATGAAATCCAAAGTCCTACAAGTAATCCATTTCACCCCAAGTCTGGCTGGTGCCAGCTTATCTCAGAGAATTCCATCAAAAGTATGGGCTAATGGCTGAGCTGAATGGATGGAGCACCCAGCCTTCCAGAAGCTGGTGCAGCTGATATCAGTGCTTAGTGCAGCTGATTCTGGAGCACCAGCAACCTAGGAAAGCCAGGAGGGAACTCATCTGATGGGCAACTCATAGAAAAACCCATAGAAAGCTGCAATGAAGTAAAGGTGGGTGGGATGAAAACAAAACAAAGATGTTCTAACTACAAACAACCAGAAAAAAGTGGCAACAAATGTGCTTGGCAAGATACCATTAAAGCTAGCTAATAAGAAACACCTAAGACAGAAGTGTGAGTTCACAAGAAAAACCTCAAGCCCCAATGTCATCTCTTTGAAAATGAGAAACTGTCCTTGTTTCTTGAATTGTAGCCACGGGACGTGGTACCACTAATTTCCCCACCTGAAACGATTACGGTATGAGCACTTTTCCAGGCTGCTTGAATTATTTCCAATGCTAGAGGAACTCAAGCTCGCGTTCCCACCTGTTTATTAAGGGGTTGGGTACCATATCTGTGTCAGGGACATTCTCCCTGTGGAGGCTCTGAAAATAGACAGGGCAGCGCTCAGCTGGGTGAGCCATCCTCCAGCACATTGGCCATCTTATCCAGAAAGGAAGCTTCAAATTCCTGTTCCAAAAGCTTACATTACTGCTGAAGTTGTCCTTTAGTACAGAGACTGCAACCCTCAGGTGAATACAAACCATTAAACCTCATGCTCACGTGTATTTTCTTCCTGGTCCACTGAATCATAAATTATTTTCTATCTAAAATAGCCGAGATATATGAGGCTAAGGAAACTCCTTGTACATGGGAAGAAATTCTGAATTAGTTCAGGTGTAAAGTAACATGAGTAAATACTTTAACGATAAAGTAATATTTTAAACATAAAGCGAGCACTGGGAGACTTTCATATCGGCAGCCCTTTAGCTCACTTCCTTAAATCTAAGGAAATATGTATCGCTTTTTTTTTAAAAAAAAATGACCTTTAATGAGTGTTCTTGAGATGAGCAAATGAAGCAGAGCAGGAAGGAGAGGGCACAGTGCTCTCCTTCTTCCTCAGCCCCTTCCAGTTCCACCACAAGAAATCATAGAATCATAAAATCATAGAAACACTAGGTTGGAAAGGACCTACAAGATCATATAGTCCAACCGTCCTCATATCACCATCCCTAAATGGTAGAGAAGAGATGGCTACATCACCCTGTATATACGTATCAGCCAGGTGCACCCCTCCTGCAAGCCACAAAGGAACAAAGAGGTGGGCAGAGGAACATGGGGATATTACTAATGCCCTAAAGGCCTCTAACTTGGGCCACAGCATTTAATCCCTCCTTATCTGAACAAGTAAGTCTTCATGAGGGCAGAGTTTGCACACACATCTGGAATCCAGAAGAGATTCTTCCCATATGGCAAAATTTGCCAATTACCTTGTTATCTTTGATATAAAAGCACATTGTTTTACTGCAAACTTGGTAAGTTCTACCATCAACAGTGAGTTAGGAAGGGTCATTAAGGAGGGCTCTGTAATCAGTAAGCTGCCTGAATGCAAAACTTAATCACACCATTGCAAACACAGGGAGAACCTTAATTGGAATTCAGCATCTTTCTTTGCATCTTTTCTGACACCTGTGGGACAAGAGGAATCAGTTTAAGCCTTGGCATTCTTCTCCAAGTGCAGCAGTAAATGAAGGACAAGAGTGAATCCTACCTCTGAGTACCGCAGGGCCATCAGTGCCCGTGCGGATTCAGAACTGGTCCTGGTTTCCCAGTGAGGAAAAATTATGGAAAGAAAATCCCGAATTCTGCATTTAACCATGTTTTGACAATTTTTGTGTGTTAACCACAGCAGTGCACTATGTATGCTACCCACGCTGCATTTCTTCATTTCTTTTTAATACAGAGACTTCACTTACCACACCAAAAAATTAACTGGTAATAGCGGCTATTCTGTTACAAACTGCCAAGAGAGGCAATTAAAGAGAATTTCCCTGTGACATCCTCTCTCTTCCTAAAAAGAAAAGGGAGTGGGGGGAGAGATGCTGTAAGTTCAGAAGCAAAACACTGTTATTATTCTGAAGTGAGAATGACATCCTTGCATTAACACAGTATGAAATCATAGTAGCAATTTTCATGCCGCATTATTTTGTTTTTGTCAGGTCACTGATTTTCAATTTCATCAATACTACATAAAACTAAGGAAGATAATAGAATAAAAAGCATCCATTTGGACTCCATTAGTGAAGCAAGAGCATGATGCTGCTTCTGTGAATTAAAACTAACTGATACACCCACAGAAAATACAAGTTACTCTTGTCCTAGGATAACAAATAAACCAAACCCAGAGATTCCAGAAAAAGCCATATACCAAAGCAAACTCAATATAATTCTGAGTAAGTGTGGTATCATGGTTTACAAGATGATCTTTACATTCTTCTAATATGTAACAAAGTAACCCAAAGAATGTATAGAGCCAAAAGCCACAGTGCAATTTGTTTACACAGTCACCTGGACTCCTGTTCTTACAATTTTCCCCAAAACTATTCATCTAAACTGTAATTAAAACTGGGATGATTTAAGTGTNTCTCTTTACTATTTTAGTAAATAGCATTTATCCCAACCCACGCGTTTTACTGCATATCTCTCTACTTCTCTCCCCCGTCCCATTTGGGGAGGGGGGAGGGTGAGTGAATAACTGCGTGGAACTCAGCTATCTGCTGAGCTAACCGATAACAAAGTGGTAATGTATTGACTCCAACCTCTCAAATATCTTTCTGTTTTCACTGTATTATTACCACTGACCTGAGGTCTCCTCATGTACAAGATATGGCAAAATACAGAAAACAAGCCATTTCCAAGTATGCCTGCAAAGACACCACCTTTGAGGGCTCCATTTCAAGAAGAAAAGCTCACAACAAGAACTGTATCTTGGAAGTAAAGAAGCCACTGGAGATGCACATCACCAGACAGAGGAATTTAGGAGGCATTTAGTATGGAAAAGGAAAGAAGGAAGAACAAAGAGCAGCCGTTGCTTATGAAAGATTCAGGCAAGCTTGGTGTCAGGCAGCTTGACTGCAAAGTATGTCAACGTTGGCTTGTATGGAATCACCAGGGTCTGCATCCCTAGAGCTCCTTATCCGAACCTCTACATATAGCCTCAAAAAAGAAAAAACCCAAAAAAGAAAAGTAGCTGGATCTTAAGTTTTCTCTCAGGTAATACACCTGTGCAAGATCAAAGATGGCTTTCCAAAGACAAATGCACAACTTTTTTCTTCAGAGGTGACTGGAAACCCCTAAAAGCTTTCAGAAGTGGAGGATAACAGTGGAAGAGGGGAGGATCTAGCCAGTCCTCCTCAATCTGCATTCATGACAGGTACGTCACTCACCAACTCTGAACTGTCGAGTTTGTGCATCCTTTTCAGATTTCTTTGCTTTGGCCATGCAGAGTCCATGGGGAAGATACCCAGTGCTCTCATTTCCCAGTATACTTCTTTCTGTACAGAAGAGATCTAATCAGGTGGGCTGGAAAGGACCTGAAGCACAGTCTGGTCAAGTGCCTAACCTAGACGGGAGAGGAACAAGGCCATGCTACACAGCTTACCCACACTATACTTCAGGTAAGCTCTCATGATGACAATAATATGTCTATTTTTTTCTGTGAGAATTTAAATGTGGACAATTGCTAAAATTTGCTCCATCACCCTACAAACATAGGCAGTCACAGATTTGTCTATAAAAATATTGTGTATTAAACTGGATATTCTATGATTTCATATAAGCCTAGATTCTTCTCCTCTCTACTTCAAAATAATTAGTCGTTCTCCAACTCTAGATGATTAAAATGTAACTAACACCACACTTATTTTACATGATCAGTGTTAGTACAATGAATAGCACATGAATTAATAACGTCTAGCTACTTTTTCTGATTGTTTCCTAATGTTCTGTTATTATATATTCATTTGTTATTCACTGTAATGAATCCAGTTATCACCATTTTTTCATTTTTCCATAAAAAATGTACATTTTGCCTTTACTTTTTGTAAAAGAATTAGAAGAGTGATTTCTCTATTGTTTTCATGTTTCAAACAGTTCAAACTCGTGGACATACTGTTTGTTTAAAAAGTAATATTATTATTACTTTAAAAAAAACATTTTATTAAAAAAAACACTTTCATCATAGAATCACAGAATTGCTCAAGTTGAAGGAACCTTTCAAGGCCATCTAATCCAACTCCCCTGCAATGAACAGGGACACCTACAGCTACATCAGGTTGCTCAGATCCCCATCCAGCCTGACCTTGAAGGTCTCCAGAGATGTCTCCAGGCTTCTACCACCTCTCTGGGCAACCTGTTCCACTGCTTCACCACCCTTACTGTAAAAAACTTTTTCATTATATCCAGTCTGAACCTCCCCTCTTTCAGTTTGAAACCATTTCCCCTTGTCCTATCACCACGGATCCTGCAAAAAGGTCTGTCACCTTCTTTCTTATAGCACCCCTTTCAGGTACTGAAAGGTCACTATCCACTTTCTACAGGGTAAATTTGGGGAAATTCGTCCTCATACCCCATTTACAACTACAGAGCCATAAACTCTTGCCACAGAAACTCTCAAATCTGCTATTCACTCTTGAGATAGTTTTTTGTTTTTCATTTGTTTGTTTGTTTTCTGGATGAATTGATATAAACTAATAATTGAATGTCCCAGATCTGCATTAGAAATTTATTGTCATTGCTGGTCTCTGGTTAACATCTCTGAAGCCTCTNCCATCCAGCCTGACCTTGAATGTCTCCAGAGATGTCTCCAGGCTTCTACCACCTCGCTGGGCAACCTGTTCCACTGCTTCACCACCCTTATTGTAAAAAACTTTTTCATTATATCCAGTCTGAACCTCCCCTCTTTCAGTTTGAAACCATTTCCCCTTGTCCTGTCACCACAGATCCTGCAAAAAGGTCTGTCACCTTCTTTCTTATAGCACCCCTTTCAGATACTGAAAGGTCACTATCCACTTTCTACAGGGTAAATTTGGGGAAATTCGTCCTCATACCCCATTTACAACTACAGAGCCATAAACTCTTGCCACAGAAACTCTCAAATCTGCTATTCACTCTTGAGATAGTTTTTTTGTTTTTCATTTGTTTGTTTGTTTTCTGGATGAATTGATATAAACTAATAATTGAATGTCCCAGATCTGCATTAGAAATTTATTGTCATTGCTGGTCTCTGGTTAACATCTCTGAAGCCTCTCCTTCCTATTGGCAAGAAATGGCCAGTGTAACATTGCTGAGGACACTAAATGAGCACGCACTTCACTTCTGGTGCAAGTATACAGATGAGGAATCATGAAAAGGAAATCACATTATGTTGTTCACAGAATCACAGACTTGCCAATACGCAAAACAAAATTTTCTAATGACATATAGTACTATCCACACACTTAAGAGAAAAAAAAATGAAAAGCATTGTGTAGAAACATTCTTTTAAAGCATGATACCTGAATGTGAGGGAAGTAACTAGTGTGATATTCAAATGAGTGCATTCAAGTACTGATTTCATTTGTTATTAGGCTTTGCTTGGCTTAAGCATAACTCCCAGCACACAGTCAACTAGGACAGATCACTCAAGACAATACTACAGTCTATTTTCTTATTAAACACACGATAAAAAAAAATGCATTTTGTGGCTATTATTGCTCAGTGAAAAAGCACACAAAATATAAAACATGATACATGCTGGCTCCAGGCTTTGTTTTGAGCCCTCATCTATGTCTTCAAAACATCTTATCATGCAAAACAAGAAAAGTACTTCACATCAATATTTTATTGAAATTCTTTCAGAGAAGACTTATATACATTATATTTTCAAGATGAGATGCAGACTATTTTAGTAGCAGAAGAGAGCAATATGTTGAATAATAGCTGACATTTGACTCCCAGGGATTTTCTTTTATGAATCAAAATTCATTTAGTGATAGTAAAGTAGAGGAGTGTGGCTAAGAAATCAATAGAAATATTCTGTATTCTAGTTATGGAGCATAGAGATAACCCTAAGTCAACATTAATGATGCTAGTCTGTGTAAACATTGACAAAGCCAAAGGAATGATTTTAAATAATAGACTTCAACAAGCAGATACCAACAAGCTGTATTAATGGAGATTGCTGCCATACTTTATGATAGCTTTAATTTATTCAGAATGTGGAAATGATCAGTGGCATCCAGTTGATAGCTGTTGCATGATGTAATCTGGACAAATTTTCAAACTGCTTTACAATGGCCATCTCCTCCTTTCGTCTAGCAGCTGTGAATTTTATCTCTTTTTCACTACAGAACACTTATTTCCTGACTCACTCCAGCTCCATACCAGTTGCTAAAGATGGTTTTCTTTTTGTTTTCCTTACTAGCAATGAACACACTAAAATAATACTACTGAATTTAAGCATATCGTGCATTAATAAATCCCCAAAATAAGTAGAGCAGCGATGTTCTATTTCCTGACTATCCCACATGTGGCTGCTAGTGGAGAGCACTGCTCAAATAATGAAACATCAAAACAAAAGAGATGAAGATGTAAGCTGTCTACTCCATATATGCCTGACTAAGACCATCCTCCCATCTCAGAAAGAATTGGCAGCTATGACCGACCCAAGCTAAGGGGTAAAACAAAAGGAAGGGAAAAAAGGAATCTTTATCAAAAACAGTTCCAGTGGAAACAAAGAAGCAATATCAAAAGTAATGCAGACAAAGACTGAGACATATCTCAAGTGATTATATCAAATATTAATTCTAGGACAACTATTCTTCAATTTAGGGATTTAAACATTCTGTTTCTGAACCCCAGAAGTATAAGTCAACTCTTTGATTAGACATTAAATAAAAACAACAACAACAACAAATCTATGTCTGATCTAATTCGGGGATTTGATTTTTATTAACTATTTGTTTGGAAATCAAAATGTAATATTTCCTGATTCCAGCTGCTTGAAATAGAGCCATCCTTGAGGTCGCTCAGCTAACACTTCAGAGCATCCACTTAATTTTCAGTTTATTCGAAAACAATTCAATTTTACTGCTCTAAATGATAAAGTGTACTTCAAAGGAAGCTGTCAAACGTACCTACAGATATGTAGTTCAGGACTCTGCAATATATATGTATCTTATTTCATTTAATCCATCATAACTCAGAGATTAATAGTGAATGATCTGGAAATTGTGGCAAAAAAGCCATTATACAGTGAGTAAAAATAACAATGTGAAATTACTTACTAGTTTCAGCCAATGTCATGAAGGCGAGAATACACACATATTTTGGGTCATAATTTATTTACTGAGTTTTCCAATACCTGTTAACAAGTATTGCTAACAAGGTCTCAGCTACTGCACTTCTGAGGGAGGAAACAAAAAAAAAAAAAA
>WBMW01002983.1:109856-155519 GCA_013396635.1 Penelope pileata
AAAAAAACCACATATCTACCTCTCATAGTTATAAAGACAGGTTCAAACATGCAACTTTAATATACCCCAAAGACACAAATGAGAATGCAAATAAAAA
Organism: Penelope pileata; assembly: GCA_013396635.1. NCBI lineage: Eukaryota > Metazoa > Chordata > Aves > Galliformes > Cracidae > Penelope > Penelope pileata. Next base: position 109,954 of record WBMW01002983.1, read on the forward strand.
AAAAGACATGTTGGATTCTTTCTTATTTCACATTTAAAGCAAAACTCCTGATTCTTGTGCATATAACATAAGCAATACTGTATATTCCAAATGTCAGTAAAGAAAATCTTTGCCAGTAGGATCAACACAGGGAGAATGAGGAACAAAAATGCCCAGACAAAAGAAAGTGCTTTTTCTGCCCTTAGTTTGATTTCTCACCAGGAAATCAAAATATGCTTATTACTCTCTGTTGGGAAATGCACATCAATTCCACCTTTATTTTATGAATATTTACTTAGCTGAATACCTTGTGCTGCTAATCCATATTTTATGAATATCTGTACACACACATGCTACATAGAGATTGTTTCCCTTGTAACACAAAAGAGCTTTTTCTCTTTGTGAACATTAGGTTTTTTTAGACAGGGAGAAAGTGAGTCCTGTCACCAGTCAAAAACATATCTGAGTGTGGAGAAGTTTTTAAGATTATTTGCAAGCCAAGGAGTTTTTTTTTCCCATAGCATATCTTTTTGAGTCAGAAAAGAAGAGAATCTTTTCCTTTTGTTCTGTTTTATGCTCTTACCTATGTTATCTTTAATGAATAGTAATACATTCCATAAAGATAACTTAATTATTTTCAGGAGAATAAGCAGCAAAAATCCTCAGCAACTATGGGCAAAAATGCCTTCCTATTCACCACCCCTATCATTTGGTATTCTTGTATCAGCTATTTTCCTTTGCAAGGGCATGGGGAGAAACATCAGAAGCATTTTCTGCTCACATAGGAGAGAATAACTCAATATATGTGTTTCAGAAACCATTTTGCAGGATCCTTCAATTCTATTTATTTCAAATACCAGTGCCTCAAGAGTAATAAATATACAGCTGCCTGGGGACAAAACAAAGTGTTTAATCTTGATGCAAGAGGTTGCACAGTTGTTAAACAAGAGAACCTTAGAATTTCTTTCTTTTAGACATAAGGAGAGAAGAATTTTGTTCAGGATGCTTTCTGATACCAAATCAACTAAGAAACATAGGCTGATTTTAGCAATAAAGACAGATTAAAAGAATGTTTTCTGCATAACGATTTTTATATACTGACCTTACAAACATTAATGTAGCAGAAGGCAGATGATACATGAAAAACATTTTGCAGTAGGGCTGTGTTTGCATTTTCGTTCACTCTAGTTTAGGAAATATGCACATTATTTGTTCCTTTACAAAAGCTTGATTACTAAACTTTTGCAGTGTGCCACCGCCGTAAGCAACTATGTAATTTCTTGCTCTGTTCAGCTGAAAAAAAAAAAAAATGCTGCCTTTTGAATTGTTCCTTTGTTGTGCCTTTTATCTGTTTGGGGTTACTCCTAAAATGAGTAATTCTTTCTAGGGTATTACAGTGGTTTAACCAAGAAATATCCTCAATCTTCATCCAAACTGAGATTGCTCAACTTAAAATTTAGAAAACAGTAAACACCTGTGCTTTGGCTTGAGATGCATCTTTGGGCTTCCACTTCAGTAAAATAATTATGCAGAAACCACAGATACCAAAGGCATTAAAAGGTATTAAAATGCCAACATTAAAGTTTGGCTAAAAGAAAAACGGTGTAGAAACATTAAATTATTTTCTAATTGTATTCTGTATATCTGAGCAGTCTGTAGAACTTTTTCTCAAAAGGAAGTAGATTTCAACCCTACTTTTCTTGATTCATTGCTTCAACTGTAGGTAACTCACTACTTAGTATGACATGACAGCAGTGTACCAGTCTGACAGAAATGATGGCCTGTAAGATCCTTCATAATGACACCATGCAGTCAGGCAGCCATGCTCTGTGTTCAGTCACCAAACTGGAACCCAGGTTCCTTCTGGCAGAAAAAGAAGGCAGCAACTACTTCATCTGCAAAATTCATTTCAAAGTGAAAAAATGGGTCACAAGAAGATATATTTCACTTTAGGGTTTTTGTTTTTAAGAAGAAGCATTTTTTTGCTCCTCTTAGTGAGGATACCTAATTGCAGCACGTAAGCAAGCAAAGCTAAAAAGAATAAACATTCATGATGATGCTCCTAAAATACGAGTTATCTTCAAGTCAATCTCAGGTTTTAATTTCAGCTAAAATAAAAATGGTACAGAAACTCAGGTGAGATGACACGGAGACTATGCAAATGCCTGTAAGCACAGATAGATCAATTCCATCATGATGATAACATAATCCTACAGAAAAGAAAAAAGAAACCTGAAAAATATAACAAAATGTGAAGACAGAAGACATCCTTACAGAAGACAGTATTATACAAGATTCAGATTCCTAAATACTAAAGGCTGAGTACTCTAAACCCCCCTTACAGAGATTTTTGTCTTCATCTTACAGTGCTCTACTGTATGAGTATGAAAAACAAAGTTTCTTCTCATTCATGTGAACTATACTTCAAGCACCAAAATGGGAATACAACAGTGGAAAAAACCTCTGGTTTTGTTCTAAACTCACCTAAATTGTAATTATTTGTTATAAATGTTCTGCATAAAATTATTGGTGCTGGACAATGCAATGCTGGGAAACTGCTAATACAAAACAAAGTTTTGTTTTTGCAAGAATGCATGTGTGTACATACATATTAGTTTACCTATACATAGTAGGGAAAAAAACTCATTAAAATGTCTTTTTAATTTATATGGGTAAAAAAATCCAAGACTAAGGAAAAGATCCTGCTCTGGAAGTCAAAGGTGAATGATAAATAACCTTAGAGAAAGGTTAAATTGTAGACTACGGAGCAATGTGATCCAGTGAAAACAAAAAAAAACCAGGCAGCACAAGGTATTTTGTTACAGAGTAGCAGTACTACTACTAGCACAGTACCAGCTTCTGCAGTCATTCCAAAAAGAAGACCAACAGAAGCATTTTTAGTGGTAACATGAGCATGTATAGACCTTCAGAGTGAATACACCTGCGCTACATTGCAAAAGTGAAGTGATGGGAACATAAATATAGAATTATCCTGTTTATCAAGATATGGCATTCCCAACATCAAATAACCACCAAGCACTCAAATGCCAAAATACATTTTGACACTGTCCTAAACCCACACCAGTAGTGAGATACAAAGTCATATTAAATTTTCTGCATTTTCAATGTAACAAGTAAAGCCAGGGAACATCTGGACAAAGACATGCACAAGGACTTGAGCACTCCATGACTGGCAACGCTCCAAATTACCTTGCAGTCATGTAGGCTCTTCTGCACCACTGTAGGAAAGAACACCAGGCATCTCCGTCACCCACTGCTGTGTTAACTTTCTATCAGCCTTGGTCCTGAACTAACCAACCTCCCGCACAGCTCACCTGTTGCAGGAAGATGTGGCACATCCTCTACCCGCTTCTCTAGGGCAATTTGACAAGGTAGTACCCACCAGGCCTCTCCAAAGGCCTACCATTCCCACAGCAGGTCTCTGAAAAGAATTCCTCAGCACAGAGCAGAGAGCTGTAACCTTTAGTTCTGTTTATTTCTCTCTCTCTTCACTTAACCCTGCCTGGCAGCCATCTGGGGAGCACAAGACCTTGTGCCTACCTGGATACAGTCGACAAGGAGCACATCAAGAACTCCAAGCCACCTCAGTCAGGCCTTCATACACAGACACTGCTCGATTACACAATCACATTTAGGGCCCAACGGGCTGGTTTTCTGGGCAGCGCGTCTCACTCCTGCCGTGTGTGGTGCCTGTTCTGCTCTTTCTTACTTGTCTCTCACATTACCCTACAATTGCATTTTATTTATTTTTGAGTGAACTTTCCTGAACATCGTGCTTCTCTGTATGTTTTGTGAGGCCAAAAAGAGGAATTAAGCGTTGGAATAGATAATAAACATAAAAGTATTTCTCCTGCTTCAGTTCCGAGGTAGCTACTGATCTGGAGACACTCAGACATTTCTCTACAGAACGGTTCTATAAATATCTCTGCTGGTGATTTCTAACTTCCTTTGAAGTGTCAGGCACTTGACATTACCAGATACTCCTCTGCATTAGGGAGACAGATGTGATATAACATATTAGTCCCAAGAGGTAGATTGCCTTATCCCCTTCTGGAACACACCTAAAATTCAGCAGAAAATAACGAAGTTACAGCAAACTTCTTTGAAGACATTTGTTGTCACTTTATTCACTTAAAAAATCGCATCAAAGGCAAATACCATATTACTAGAATGTGCAGGACAGCCCACAACAGTGCTAAAATGTTCTCTTCTTTATTGTGCTGCAACTGTGAGGCCTTTAAGCATGAAACAGTCAGGACTATACCACGTTAGACCTCAAGATCTTAATTTAGGAGAGCATGCTTCATAGTGCCTTCAGGATCAAGGTCCTGATGTGTTTCACAGCACCACAACCAAGGAACGATGCAGGCTAGAAGAGTTTTTGTGAAGCATCTGTGGTCTTCTGGTTCTGGCAAGAGCCAGACTATTCAATTGCATAAGGTCCTCAGAAAGGAGTCAGGGAAAGGAGGAAGACAAATGAGTATTTGTCAGCCAACAAAGCCTTCCTCACTGTGCTTGTAGCACACGTCCACAGAAGATCTGTTACAGAACAGCTAGCTAACACAGGAAGGAAGGAAGGACAAGTTCCTTCCAACCCTAACCACATCCATACCCACCAACACAAGCAAAGAATACAGCATCCCTGCAGAGGGCACCTGGAACATGGTGCGAGTGATTCACAGGCCTTTTGACAGTCATTACTTGAGAAAGTAATTTTTTTTTGTATATATATTTTTGTGCTACAACTGCAGACAAAAGTCTTGCAGGCTCAGTAGAATTGTAACCACCATACTGAAAGAGCATCTGTTCATGAAATACGAATATAAGGCCTTTGTCTCTTTTTCCCTTGAGATATAAAAAGGTACTTAAGCCCATATCTCCAAAGATGTTTGTGTCTTCTATGTTACTTAACTCCCACTGAACTTGCTACTTAACTGCGCTGGAGAAGCTGACATTTAGGTTTTATCTAGACAATATTTGAAAATACCTTCAAATCCCAGAGAAGTAACAGAACAAACATCAGCAGTCTCTCTTAAAAATAGAGATTACTTGAGGAAGTCATAAATAATCACAAATCGCAGAATGATGCCCTTTTAAGGTAGCAGAAAAAGTTTAAGTAGTACAGCAATATGATCAAACCAAACTAGAAGAAGAAAATTACAAAAGGTGAGTTCATCCTAATTAAAATTTAGCTTGGCTATATGTTTTCATTTTGGCTATCCATACCAAAGAGCTGTAGTCCATTTTTATATTTTAATCTTCTAGTGATAGTTAAAAACACACTATTTTGTTATCTTGATCTATAAAAATAAAAACAAAGTAGAATTTGAAATGCCATGGACAATTTCCAAAGGTCTTCATGGTTGTTTTTAAACACCTTTATACTCATACTTCATTTTACGAATCATTTGTGACACTTATCAGCTCCGTTTTGTATTTATAAAAAAAGGTTAAGTGCCAACTTTATGTCATACAGTGCCAGATGCATCTAAGTCTGTTAACTTGCATGCAACTGAGTTCAATTCCTTTGACTTTCTCTCCTTCATTTTTAACCAGGATAGTTCAGTTTGTTCCTAACAAGCCACCTTTACAATACGTTAAGGTTTACAAAGCAGACATCTCTCTCTTTCTCCTCCTCATCCTTATCTGGAAATTATTTATAATAAACATTTATCAATGTGTGCATGTGATGAAAAGAAAGAAGAAAACACACTCAATCACATGAAATTCATGTGCCATTTAATCAGCCGTTACTGCCCCCAAAATTAAAATAAATCGTAAGTTGCTCAAGGGGCTGAGATTTTTCAAAAAAGCCAAAATAAAAGAATCCTAAAGTTCTTCTGCCAAGCAAAACATTTCCCAAATCTGTCCGTTTAAAAGGGGACAGTAAAATCAGTACCACAGAAAATAGATTGCCTGTACATATTGTTGGCAGTTTCTGGCTTTGTCCAAGGACTCAGTTTTTGGAATATAAAGGACAGGGTTGTTATCAGTTATATGCATGAGTATTAAAAGCTAATGTCTACTTTGTCATGCAGAAACAACAAAAGAGAGGAATTTGACCTCTTCATCTTTTTTCTAACTGTTCTTGCTTGTTTCTGAACACCAATATTACATGGCCTCTCAGTTCATTGTGGGAAAAAAAAATAACTGCACTAGTTTCCTGAAGTTGAAAGTTATTTCATGTTAGATTTATCTAACATATCCCTAAGATTAGAGAAGACAATAAGTCCTTGTGAATTATCAACAAGCTCATTCCAAAAATTCAAATCACTCCTACAAATGTCAAATTTTAGAATGAGAGCCTATGCAGAGCATGCCTATAAAATTTTACTCTTAAAAGTATGCTTTAGAACACAATCCTCTCAATACTGTTTTTATTAAAACCACAGCACTAGCAAACACTGTCAATAAACATTGCTGATCTGAAGGCTATAGTTGTATGAAGCTGTATCTTTAAAAGAGAAGAATTTTTATTATTAAAAAAGTGCTACAAAACCTTATGATGTTTTAAAAGGAAAGCTGCAAAGCTTCTTAGAGACAACCACCATAATCCTACTGAGGAGCATTAATCTGTGCAGCTGAACCGTTCACACAAGGCTGGTAAAATATTTGACTAAATTCTCACAGCAAGTTCTGTATTTCTAGGCAAAAGTCTCTGGTAAACCATTTTTAATGTTAACCAGGTGTCCAGAAGCAGAAAAATCCTTCTGAAAAGTCCTTTTGATAGAAGTTAAAAAGTAAACAATCATTTTGAAGCACAAAATAGAGAGGACTTTCTCATCCCCCACTGAAGTAGAGACTTGTGCTGCTCAGAAACTGCACTGGTATTAAGCAATACAGGCTTGGACAGGGGCACTGCCATTGTATTCAAAAACAGCATAGACTCCCAACACGTTAACAAGAATGCTCTTTAAAGGAAGATATGTGATTTGTGAGCTACATAAATCAGTTTTATTTTTAAGCAGGCATAAAATGCTCACGTGTCCAACAATGCAAGTTAATGCTCGAGGTGTTTGAGACTAAGCAGAAATACAGCTCTCAAAATCTAGAGTTACACAGAACAAAATAAAATAGGTAAACTATTCTGGCTTCAAGCACAGCCATGGATGAGGAGAGTGCAGAAACCTCATGTATCCAAAGCACCAGGGAACATGTTCCCATAGGGTCCTCCTGGAAACTCATGAACCAGACTCTTCCAAGGCAGGGCTGGCAGACAGGGAGGTAGGCAGGAGGCAATGCCTGTGGACATTGTGCCTACTGGATTCTTTATGGAAGTGACACCAGTGGAGCGCAGGCGTCCCCTCCTATTGCTCCAGAGGGAGGATGGCTCCTCATGCACCACTCAAACCTATTGTGTAATTGCTCTATAACATAAGCTACACTTCAGAAAACACCTATCTTTGTTTTGCTTTTTCCAACCTCTTAACTATGACAGGGCTTCTAAGTTGGTTTCCTGAAGAGTTTCTTGCTCACTTTCCGTAATTTTTGGATTTGATATAATCCAAAAGGGAAAGTACCTAACTATACTGCTCTGTTTGCTTTATTTAAAGATAATCTTTTCATGTCTTTAACCAGCCAGCCAGAACAAATACGGTTTCCAATTCAAAGCTGGGAAGCCTTTTTGTTGTTCATTGACTTACTTACGACTATACAATTTAATTAACATTTTTGTAGTACCTTTTTTGCCAGATAATGACTTCTTTCTTCAACATTGCTTTTCAAACACACTATATAATAAATCACAAGGGAAAAATCTTTATTTTTAATATTTCCATTTATGTATTTAATGAACATTATTGAGTTTTTGCCAACTACTTATTGGAAACTTAGAATAAATATCTGAACTATTATTTCATTTCTGTCTGTGAGGATGAAGTGTTATGCTGACACTAGAATTTTAACACTAATTAGCTCCTTTATTAGAAAACTGCTCTTCATTTTCAGTAACATTGTAAAAGGCTGAGTTTTAAGCAGAACTAGAAATTAAAAGCTTATTTTAATGAATATTTTCCATCCTTTGAATATAAGTTTTGAGGAAATCTTCAAAAGCAAAGACTGCAGAATGCCAAGCTGTTTCTAGTTTGAATTAGGACCCAGCCCTGAATTTGAAGCTTTCAGCAGCAGTCCACGCTCTGTAACTGCTGTAGTTACACCCACAGTTCTCCCTCCAAAACATGTGCCATGCTCATGCATCTTTTGCATTGTTACGCGCAGTTTCTTAGATCTTTTCAATACCTTTCTACTGGGAGACCTCACTTCCCAGTTGACCCAGTGCACCAGTGGTCCCATCTCCCTTTGTCAAGTATTCAGTTCTCTTGCAACATTTTTTCTAATTAACATACCTTTCTCTGAAGAGATAGGCCATATTCTTCCATCCATATCATTCCATTTAAGGATCTGCATCTCAGCCATAATTTCCTAAAGGTAGTAATAAGTGAAATGCCAGCACAAACATCAGAAATTTCACTGTACTCACCCCCAATTTTTTCTGTCATATGCCCATGAAACAATTAGTGTCAGTAAGTTCACAGAAGTGTATTGAGTGACAAAATGGGATCTCCTTTATCGCAGATCTAAGAGATGGCATCCATTGCTTAATTATGAAACAACAAACTTTCTTTAGGAAAATGACTTTTCCAAGCAAGTGTGTTATCCTTGGTATTTCAATGGTAGGTGAAATAGAACTCAATATTTAGAAGTAATATTTCTTGCATGCAGATGCTTTGACAGGATCAGGTCCTCTAAAATAGAGCTTTTAGTGCACAGTTCTTTATGTCTGTGTGTAAACTATCATAGTTATCTGAAGTTTTCACACTTATAATGTATCTGAAGCATCAATTATAAATCAAAGCTTTCAGTGTTCAGTCAGTTTCAAATTATGAATGCTCTTGATCATATTTCATCTTACAGCTTCTTTGACAAACTATAAGACAAAAGTTTTTTTTAAAGTCTAATCTTTACTAAATAATTGGATATGTAATTGTTATGTTTTTGCATTTATGAAAAATAACCATATATTTTCATTCTGAATTCTTTTTAGGCTAAGGGATCAACAAAACCAGGACATAAATCTGTTTGAGACCACACTGTATACCTCTCCTGCTTGCAAAATATCCTGCTCATAGCATCCACAGATTCATTAGAGACAAAAGTTTAATGAAATATGTCAACACAGAGACATTATTAAAAAATTACAATTTGGTATACACAGCATATATGAAATTTAGTGTAGTCCTACATCAGAAGCACTGTGATGCAAAATTACAGTTTGCAAAGTACTAGTGTCATATGCAGTCCTGGCTAGTACTTTGAGAAGCAATATCAGTTTCTGTTCTGGCTACTAAAAAATTCTTGATTCAAAAGGTGAGTATGACTAAGCTGTAGCACAATACTTATATGAGTGAAAGATAAATATTGAGTAAAATAAATGTCAGTATTTGGTGCAAGTCTGTGCATATAGACATACTCTTCTGCTTTAAATCAGGGTAGATGTTTCCCTACCTCAGAACTGCTCTGTACCTCCTTCCAGTACCCTACATCAGAGCAGACCCAGGTTGAAGACCTACTGTGAAATACTATCCTCTCTTTTGAAATCAAAAATTATCAAAATTGTGGCATATTCCTGTGAGAAAGCTCTCTCATGTTTCATTAGCAGCAACAGCATAACAAACAAGCCGACTTGTAAGAAGCATGTTCCTTACGTGTAGAGCGTAGAATGCATTATTCATGCTGAAGCTGTTCTTCACTTTTATTGACCAACCCAAATTAACCCTGGATTTCATCATCTCTAAGATAAATAACTAATTCCCAAGAAACCTCATCTTCTTTTCTGGACTGCTTTCCTACAATTAATCCTTCTTTTGCTACAAAAAACCAATGCTTTCACCAAGATGTTCCCCGTTTCTCACAGTCTGGGAGAGATGGCTGCAAGAGTTCCTGTATTTTTATGCCATTCTCAGCTGTGGAAATCTTGGACAAGATTTACTGTTTACTTCAATAAGTGGACAGTCTGCCATTGATCTCAACAGAACAACTATCTGACCTTCTATGCACAAGGTCTTGGTCCTAAAGGAAATCCAAGAATGACTAGAAGAGAATGACTGAAGGTTATCAAGAGCTAGTGCAGACAATTTTTTTTTACTTGTGTCTTTTTTTTCTTTTCCTTGTATCCTAGCATTTTTCTAGATTTGAGGGAAACTTCTTGAATTTGAAGGCAGAACCTTCCAGTATTTGTTAGAGAGGCACAAAATCATATCATGTCCAATTTTTAGTTCAGAGCTCTCTGTAGAGTACTTGACAGAAAAGGTGTCTTTTCAGTAGATGCACTTGCTTTGTTTTGTCTTTTCACCTTCCTGCACTGTGTAAAGTTATAAAAGAGATGTCTTTACAATAATTGTGGTGGTTTTTTTCTTGTTCTCTTTTTTTTCTCTTCCCCCCACCTCACCCCTCACCTTTTACTTGTCCAAAAACTGATCTTTACACACTGCATTTGATATTGTTTTCTCTTTGCTGGTCATTGGAAAATTCCACAAACATGCTTTGTGGAAATTTTACCATTTTAATACATAAATACATTTTACCAGCTGCATACATATGTAAAATCCCTATCTTCTAGTGGTACACCTCAAAGTAAATACTTGGCTTCACAAAACTTATTAATGTGATGACAAAAGTGTATGCATCTATGGTATTATACAATAGTTTGATGTCAAAGTGCAACCACAGCACTTGGGAAAAAAACAGGCAATTTGCACATCAGATTTAATTATAGTTCAGACATGTAACCTCAAGCATTCTCCAGATTACTAGTTGTATTCTAAATATGAAATACTTACCATATTTTGTCAGTTTAGCAATGTTTATTTCCTTAATATATCAAAAACAAGAATGCTAAAGACCTGACATAGTAAGAGTCTGAAAATAAAATTTAGAATAAAGTTCACTTCCTACTGGCTCATCGTGTACACATGAACAAACTGCTCAGCTCCCTCAGTGCTCTGTTTCCTTTTCTATGCAAATAGGAACAATAACTTTGAAAGCATCTACAGTTTGGTGTAGAAATGTTTGCCTACATTCACAAAGAACCTGAAATAACTGAAATGTGAAATGCCTCATTCATTCCAGGACTGATAACTCATAGAGAATTATGAGCCCTTAAGTGCCAGCACAGCTAACCAATCATCAGACCTTAAACACAGAATAAAGAGGAAATTAAACTTCCCACTATAAAAATACTTAATTTGAGTCAAATGCCACAAATTGACTAAAATTCTTTACTTTTTCCCTGCATGAAATCTTTTATATGAGGATACCATTAATTCTGATAATGAAGCTATTCATAAGGAGTGCAGTTAGGACAAGCATGTACAGAAGTTTTTGCAAGTGAAGTACTACTTATTGAACCATTAAAGTTGTGGGAAATGGGTATTTTATCTTCAATTTTCTACAATAAGACCCTTGGGATACATTAGACTAATGATTCAATAATCATTAAGAGCTTAGAAGTATGCAGCATTTTTTTTTTTTTTTTTTAAAAAAGATGCTTATTGAACACATCAGTTTTCAATAGAGTTTTCTGAAGTCTCATTTTTGGCAGAGTAACTCATACTCCGCTATCTTGGAAGAAACAAGGAGCAACATTTTAAGAAACACCAAATGTTTTTAATGTCATTAAACACTTTTCGCACACGTATATTTGAATGCTGTCTGGGTTATTTCAGACAGAACCTAATATGAATTCCAGTAGAATAACAGGAAAAAATAAAAACCTTTATAGTTTTCCTGCAGTTTCTACTATCGCTGGGGTGATCCCTGATCATATTTTAAGCCAACCTGCTGGAACCTGTGTCGTGATTCCTGAACCTCTTCAGCCACTTCTGGCCATTTTGTCTTATTTTACTTTTCATCCAAGTTTCCCACTGATCCAACCTGCTAAGCCAGAAAGGCGCAGCAGCCACAAAGCCTCCCTGCTCTGCGCAGGTCCTCTCTTTGGTGGCTAGGTCAGTACCAGTCTGGGAATGCAGTCTCAGTAGTACCAACAATTCTTTTCTTTGATGCCTCAAATCAGTATGTTCCAACACTTTGAGGAAAATAAAACAAAATAAAACAAAAACCCAACACAGATAACTTCCAGTGATTTCAGAAACAAAAATACAGAAACAAAACAAAAAAGTAACAATGAATGGATATGCTCCCTTCCACCTCCTATTTTGCTGCCATTATCTCTCACAAAAAGCTTCCTGTGTTGGCTTTATCAGTGTACATCAGTGAGAAGGATACAGTGGTAATCTACTCCTTCAGACAAACTCAAATAAAAGTCGTAAGCAAGGAGTAAAATGCTGCTGATTAAGGAATTGGCACTAACTGTACTTTTCAAGCTTAGGGTTCATATAGGTATGTACTGTCTCTTGTAGTACTGGGAGAAAGAATAGCACTGTTCATATAAAATGGAAATACCTACCAAAATTAGTGACATTTTACATCTCAGATGATTCTGGCATGTGATATTGACATACATCTAGTACAAAGAGCTGTGACTAATTACACTCTTTCTAATTCCTCACAAGACTGATGCAAAAAGAGTGCAATACTTTAAATTCATCAGCTGATCAATGAAATACAAAGCAGTACTAAATACGGTGAGATATTGATTATCACTGCAGTAAAAAGGTCTAATTCACTCAGATGACCATTAGTGCTATTTGAAACTGTAAAACACTATTTCATTCATAAGAGAGAGACATTTCATCATTAGAAGTTTTGATATCTGTATTAGTAACAAAATTATGAGTGACTACAAACAAATCATGTAGACATTTTCATTTTCCACAATTTTGAGTTATATTGTAAGCTTTTCTGTTCTTCGAACATCTAAGGAGCCATGAGGTCACTGCAGTTCCCCAAAAGTGACTACAAGTGACCACTCAGAGGAAACAAGCACAAGCTCAAACTGGATTAAGCTCCTTTCTCCACCCTCTGCTATATTTTATATGTATGCACATTGCTAATTCTCTTCACTTAGCCAGTGATAAAATCTCCCCAGTGTTTTCTTAGGGTATTTTAAATTCTACTAAGACTGGAGAAATCATTACAGAACCGACCCCAACTGGCTGAAAGGCAGAAAAAGGTTTTGTTTTGTTTTTAATCTACATTCATGACTATATGCATTCAGTAATCTTTGCACACACAAATCAAATCCCCATGACTGTTCCTCATGTTCCAGCACACAGGAGCAGGAAACTCAGCAACAAAGACCAAGTCAGTTGTCATTAATACATCTATAAAATCTTATTGGACATGTTCAGTATGTACATGTATGAATATTAGGTTTACTTGTAGAGAAGTATGTGGCTGTAGTCAGACCGCCATAAAGTTTCTAAAGTTGCAGTGCCTTGATACACCTTGATAAAACACACCTTGATAAAAGTTTTGAAACTAAGCCAGCATTACATGCTAAATTTAGATGTAACCTTGATGCAGTTTTTAAAACATAAAAGACTTAGGCCTAAATGTGTAGCAAATGATGAGATACAGCACGTGCAACACTGAAATTAGATCTTTACACTTTGGAAGTTGATCTACATAGTTAGCCAGGCTAAAAGTTGAGGGAACGGGATGATGGGAGAAAGTTTGATGGCTGCTTTACTTAAGTACTACAGAGTTAATTGTTCCACAAACCTAAAATCTAAATCTGATGATTCATCATCATTTTGCAACAGCAGACTTAAACTGACTTTCTGTAACACTGAATCCATGAGCTGAAAGAAAAATCCAGATTCAAAGTTCACCACAACACAATGCCTACAAAATCTTCAAATTATTTTTGCATTATACAGCTGAAGCAACATAAGAATGTTGATACCTTTCACCAGGATTTATCAAACAGACCTATGTTCCAGACACTGAAAAAGGAATTCAGATTTTTCCTTAATCCCAAGACTTTGGGCCAAAAAAAAAAAAAAAAAAAAAAAAAAAAAAAAAAAAAAAAAAAAAACCATCACCTTTTCCTTACTCTTGTTGCCTTCAAAGCTGATCAAAGTCACTGAATAAGTTTAGTTTGTAAACTAAAAATAGTAGAAGATAGCACGCTGTTTTCACCACTTGTGCATATAGAAGGCTTAAATTAAAATACCAAGTTTTGAAAACAAGAAATGGATGAAAAGTTTGATCCTCAACAGGAAAACTCTCGGGCTGTTAGAAAAATAGAAATAAAACTGAGTTATCTAGTAGATAGCAGATTTATATTTTATCATCAGTAAAGTTGCACATTAAAGCAGCTGGTGGGGCGGAATCATTTCCCATGGATCATGAATCAGTTGCTTTTCAACAGCATGCAATGTTCAGCTCCATACTACAACCAAGAATGCTGCTGCTGTACCTTGTAATTGAAGTAAATTTGCATTGTATTTTGGAATTGGACTGATTTCCACCTCAGTTATTTTGGGAACTAACAGATCATCAGGAAAAACAGATTAAAAAAGTTTATCAGAGTGACATTATGTAACAAGTAGGAACTCATTACACGGCACTTGAAGGGCTGATCCTTATAATTCCTCAGAGCAATGCTTAATGAAATGACTTTCTGCTCTTGTGCAGAAGAATTCATGAGCAAAGAATACTCACGTATTTACAAAATTATATCTTCTCTTTGACCTTCTAATCACGTTATCACATATACTCAAAAGTTAGTGTTAATAGTCATATTTTATGGCATTATATTCGCATGCTCTTAGTATTTCCAGAATTACAAAGGCATATAGCAACAATTATTTTCTTCTCTTATTCCTCTGACTGAAAATATCATTTCTGAAAACATTTACTCTGGTTTCTGTGAATAAAAGCCAATTCTAGTAGACTTGCCAGTGTTAGTTAAGGATTAAGTAATGACTGGAAGGTTTTTTGTTATTGTTGAAGTCAAACAAATAAACGTTTTCAGGATGAGACTTCAAATCAAACCATAATCCTGGCTGCCTAATATTGTTCAAATTAGATTTTTATGTAAGGTCAGAAAGATTGCTATTTATGCTCCTTGTTTATTCTCAAATATTTCATTTAACTGTACTAATACATGACATCAAATTTTTGTTGATCTAAAACACTATTCTATAAATACAAGAATTATTTAGCATTTGACAAGCACACACTGTACGTTAGGTTTTGCAAAGAGCATGGAATAAACATTATGAACACTGCATCATGCAAGTATTGTGATTTAACAGATCATGTTAACTTTGTTCAGTTAGGGAAAAAAAGGAGAAGTATCACTTAAAATGCAATGGCTTGATTTTGTCCCTTGAAATGCAATATCTCAGTATTTTGTCCCTTTGAAGTTAAACAAAGATAATTTTTATTCAAAGAGAGCAAGTGAAACCAGGGAACAGATAACAGCACCAGCCTGTGAGATGAGGAGGTTATGGCTATGACACTGTACCTCGCCCCTGTGGAGATGCGCCCCTCACAGAACCACCTCTTATCCCAGCACTGATGGGAGATCTTAAAGCTCTCTTTTTCCTTATTGATTCTCATAATGAAAGCAGTGAAATGCTTAACTTTCTTGTCTATCTTGTCTACCTGTTTGCAATTTCATTTTAGTTTTCTGCCTATTTAAATCCTTACAGACTCTATGAATTTTTCTCTCCAACCACATCAGGCCAAGTTCCAGCCCACAAGTTCCACAGTGGCAAGTTACAAGCCTGGAAAAAGAAACAGGCAGATCTGTTTCTGCATCTAAGCCCTGAACAGCCTTGTTTACCAATGTCATTGATGACGAACTCTGTAATTCCATTTCTTCATAAATATTTGAAAGTTCCTTTTTGCTAGGTGGATATACGCTCATTTGATCTAATGGCTGTCCTTTCAAAAATGTCATGGGAATGCATTAGCATAGCTTTGCCAGTGCTAAATGGGTAGACGTAAACGGTGATTGCTGAGAACAATATCCTTTGCCCACAGCACAGTGATGCCAGGGTTGGATAAATTTTATTACCTTTAATAGCATTTGCAGCTATGCAAGCTACGCCAATGACATGGGTAATCGAATCTCAGGCTTATAAGACAACCACCTGTGGCTATCAGGAATGGAATCCCCACCATCTCTGGCTTAGGCACAATGTCCCAGATCCAATGGTTCGTCACTACAGGGAAGGTAAAATGACAGGGGACAAGGATGAGAAAATTGGTGTGGATGGCAAACAAATTCACTTTTCATCAGAATTGATCTGAATCATCGTTCATTCTTAGATGATGTTAAATGCTAAGTATGGGAAACTTCTAAAATCTCTCATTGACCCTGCACCTTCCAGATAGCAAGTCTACAGCTTTGGCAGTTTTCTGGTCTGTCTGTAACAGGGAGATGTGCAGTGCTATCAAGAAAGGGCAAGGTCCCACAAATATAATGTACACTATGCTCTACAGTGCTCTGAGATTGGAGATGTTTAGAATTGCAAAGTTTTTTGTTTGACATGGTGGTCTCAATGCCACCACTCACTGCCCTCCCAGGGAGGAGAAGTATGAACCAGAGTGAAGGGCTTCAAGGCATGCATGCTGTTTGCTTGGTAAAACCATCTCATTTCCCTAATTTTTGAGCAATTGCTCACACTGACCAGAAATTAACTGGGAATAAAGAAAGAACAGTGACACCAAAACTAGTAAAGTAAAGCTGAGGTTGTAATTATTTTCCAACTTATACGGCAGTTCCTTCATTATTTCTTAGCCTGCTGTGTTTTTGTGGTCTCATCTCTGCAGATTTAGGCTTTTCCCTGAATGTGGCACAGTGCTGCAATTCTGGAGTACTTCCAATAAGCAGGCAAGCTGCAATTTCAGAGGAACTTTATGCCTCTACATCAGAACTGTAAGCACACTGCAGATTATACAGCTAATATATGAATAGATGGAAAACAAAATACTTAGTCCTGATCTACTACATATTTGGTTTAGATCTATTCCATGTCAGCTACTGTGGCTATTAAATCTTGAACTTTAGACAGAGATATGCTAAATCAGATAAACAACAAAGTATTCTTCATACAGGTAAATGACAAGTCAGCAGTATCTCCTATTTGAAATTAGAAAACATGAAAGTAACGGGTTTTTTTGTTACGCACGCACTTCCAAGAACACTGCATTGCAGAAAGCATTTAGCTTGTCATGTTCTTCTATTATTTTATTTTACACTTCATTTGTTTCTATTACATAGCCTTGCACTTTCTTATTAGGGTGTTCTGTTGTTGCAAACAGGCACACGGAATTCTGATTCATTTATTTCAGTGGATATTTTTTTTTTGTCACCCTTTAAAGTGAAACAAATGAATGACTGTGATACTCAACAGTTTTAGTAATATAATGTTGACTCTTGGGTATTCATGGCCTTTAGATGCCTAAAAATAATAATGCTTTTATATAAAAAACGAATATTGATTAATGAGCTGTAATATATTTTTTTTAAAGAAAACAGTCAAGCCAGTAGCTATGCTTGTCGTATAATTTATGAATCATCCGATGTATATATCAGGCAAAGAGATACCAAGCAAATTGAATTCTTCCACTGCAAAATACCTCCCTGTCATAAGCATATGTCCTCTGTCGTTCTTAGCAATGGAGGACAATAACACAAATACTGGCAAACCAACAACCCTCCCTGACATATACTTAAATTTATGTGTGAATGATTTCCAGAAAAGTTTCACCACCTGTGAAAATGGAAAGCTTCTACTCTAGCTAATATCCTATCCACATAGGAGTATTCCTTTATCCACCACCGATATTACTGGAAAATATTACTTATTTTCTGGAGCTGAAGACATACTCATTATTATTTGCAAATATATATTTTTTCAAGAAAAACACACACCAAGTGACCATTACTGTTACAAAATCATCTAAAGCATTACTAAGCCAGCAAGAACCAGCATCCTCAAATTTGACTGGACAACAAACTTCAGATCAAATGCAAAAAATATGTACCAATTAATCCCCTCATGTGATCAAAGAAGCAAAAAAAGGAAGCTTATATCAATACGCACATAGGAAAAATGTGAAAAATAACACAGTAGGATTTCTCTGCAATTTGAAATTTGAGATTCAATGAACAGCGGGTGAATATGCTGCTGTTACTGGCCACTCACCTGAAAAGCATCCCTAAAACCTTCCTCTCCTGCCACCCCCAGCTTGAACATTCTGATGAGTTTATTTTCCCCACCTGGAGCTATTGCTCCTAAAATAAAAGAAACTAGAGAATCACTTTATTTTTTTAAAAGCATCATCCTTATCACTTGATCCTGTTTCATTAACTGTAACATAGGTCTATTGCAACTTCTCCCATAGTGCTCAAAACCCATTAAGTTGACAGACTCTGGGTATATTTGCTTCTTTAATCTCTCCCTCCAAAATTCAACTTGTTCATCATACGTAGAAAATCCAGTAAAAGTAGATGTAATAAATAATCCGCATGTAATAAGTACTGAGTTTTACTTAGAGGCTTCTAGAAAACCCATCATTTCTTTTCATACTGAAACACATTCTCATGGAAGAATGCTTATCTTCTCACCATGTTGCACATGAAAATTTTCCTCGTCACACACATCATGATTTTCTATATTTTCTCTCCATGTGGAACTCTTTAGATTCAGAAATATTCTAAGTTGCCTATTGCTGAGGCAATGACTTCTTTCAACAACATATATATTACGGGTACTTCCATCTGTCTGAAGTACTTTCCCCTAGTCTTTTAGATGAAAGAAAAATATGCTATTTTAGAGGAAAAAAACACAGAGATTTTTACCTGAGAAGCAACAACTCAACACTGCAGTAATACAACTTATTTCTGTACTTAATCTGTTTCAACAAGACGTAGAATGCTCTTTTCTCTCTCCAGATCTACCACAGAAGAGTGGCTTCCTAACGCAATGCAGAAGGCATGGCATTACTTAAATCTAGAATTAGCACAAACCAATCTTTTCCAATGACTTGTTTGTGAATAAGTACTTTTTCCAGTATGCCTGGTAGCACTTAGGACAACAATTTATGGATCTGAAAGGATGGTTTTCATTTAACAACTCTCTAACAAGAAAGCATTTGCTATTTGAAGTTTATTTTCAGAGAGCCAAAACAGTCATTGTATTTATGAAAAAAAAAAGGAAATATACATTATGATTATGCAAATGATCCCAATTAATTTACATATATTGACAACCAATACAAAATATGATCTCATTAGGAGGCAGTATTTGCAATTAGTCATCAAAATTCTTTAAAAAATTGCCTTGCTGTTCTTGTCTCCATTCTCTCTTTGCTTGTAATACTCAGATCTTACTTTTTCAAATAAATATAATTATCGTATTTAGCTCAACGAGAACATAGTTTCAAAATCCTACTTCAGATAGTGCCACCCCAGCATTTTCCACAAGTGTATAGATTTACTTATAAATCTATAGGATATGAATGCTTGTTGGAAAAAAAACAAATCTTTTCCACTTTCAGAATCAACAAAATTTTTAAAAAATCATATTTGGTAACTGAAGCAGTTTGGGAAAATTCAGGCTTTACTCACTTTTACTGACAAATGTACTTAGTTTCGTCTTTCAGATGAAGAAATCCTAAACAGTTGTGCAACACTGGACACTTTCCAGAACAAAAAGAACAGTTGGAGATTCAGAGTTTTCTAAAAATCAAATTACAATACTGTTTTGCACGTTGAGTCAATTTTGAATTAACATTTTGTTTATTAACACATATTTTAATTACCAAGTTGATGAAGCCTTGTAGCACAAAATGCTCAGCTTTCCTACACAAAAGAAAAAGAGTGGTTCTCACGCAAGATTATTATATGATTACAGTATGTAACGCGTATAGATTAGAAAGAAAAAGTTCTAGAGATGCCCAACTCACAAGTCCTCAACATATTTTCTAAATTCAGGTTATTTTTATCGTGGATTTCTATTATAACCTCTAAAGCACAGGACTTCTTCCTCCTTATTTGCTGTTAAGTCTCAAAAAGCAACCTTTCAAAGCTCTACATAGACATTAAATTTCAAATTGCCAATGAACTCTGTCTGAAATAAAATTCTTTTCTAGTCATTTTTCATTTGTCCTAGATGAAATTAAATGAACTAAGAATTGTGGAAAACACAGAGGTGGAATGACTGAGGATTATACAGCCCAGGAAAAAGAACCTCTGCAGAAACCTCAGAAACATTGCAACTAACGATGTTATACCAAATGTTTTTAATGTATATTTAATTCACCAGTTACTGCATGACAAAGCGTAATTTTCCTTCAGGATTATCCTTCAGGATTAAGCCATTAAGTGAGTAATTTATTTTGTTTGTAATTTTAATACAAAGTAGATAAAAATAAAATTAAGAACCTTCACATTTTTCATACAGAGATTTATTCAGGACTATTGGCAGACAGACTCACACATTTCACTGACCTTGTCAAGTGTCAGTGCTTCCTATTTTGAATTTCAGTGAGTTTACACATAGTTTTAGCATTGCTAACTTCAGTTATGAGATGGATGAACACATTTAAGACCCAGAAAGAGTAGGAAAAGCCAAATGCAGGATGCCTTCAAGGCTATCTCCCTTCATAATGTCCTTTGCAAAGAGACTTTCTAATGTAGCTATTAAATATCTCAGCTGTCTCGTCTGATGTTTTGTAAACTTCAAAATTACTTAAGTAAGAAAACAGTTAGCTATGTCATTTATTGAAAAGCATTCCTAATATAAGCTAGAGCTGGAGATGTGATTTCCCTCCATCAATTTTTGCTTAGGAAAATCAATGTACATTGGCAATCAGTATTTTCATGGGGGAAACTGCAATTAGGTTTCTTCCCTCAGATATCTGTATTAGCACAGGAGAAGTACCCTCCAGGAAGGCCTGACACCTACATCTGCCCTCCTTTTGTGGAATACGGTGTGCTCACTGCCTGCCTCTATCCTAGCACAGGGGAACAAAGAGCACAACTTCTGAAGCTCTTGGGGGAATCAAAGTCTGAGGAAAAAAAAAAAAACAAAATGAAACCTGTCCAGCTGAAGGGAAAGGGGAGCATCACCAGCCAGCACAGCCTGATGAAATTCAAATGCACGTAGTCCCTAAATATGCCTTGTAAGACTGGAATAAGGAACCTGTGCAAGAGGAGCAGATGGGAAAAAGTCTAAAAATATGTACATAATGCAGAACAGAGAGGTCGCATGTTCTAGGAGGAAGAAAACAGAAGCTTGAAGCAAACTGTTGTATAAATAGACCTTAAAGAAAGCAAGCTTGACCTCACGAAAATGCTTCCTAATGATGTGGTTTCAAGATAAGACACAATCTAGTCCCTTTGTTATAAAATGTATTAATCAGCAGAATGACAACAGCTTCTAAAAATAACACACAAAACTGGATAATCCTAAGTCATATTGTCATTAATAGTTGAAAATTTAGCCAGTAAAAAAAGTTATCAACGAAATTTTATGAGTGTAATTGAAAAATGGAAACATACCAAAAACTAAATCTCATTTTAGCATAGGAAAAAAAAAAAAGTATTTCCATTCTTTAGAATGGTCACGTAAGTGCAACTAACTCTGATATACAGAAGAAAATGAATCTGATGCCCCAACTATACATTTTGTATTTCTACCTTTCCTTTTTATCCAGGAATAACTTTTGCCTCGTCTTATTTCAATCAGCTAACTGCTGCATCGCGTTGACACAGAAGCTTTCCCTCCCTGCTTTCAGCAAGCTCTCTCAATACAGAAACGAATCCTAGCTGAACAACCCTTTCTTAGACCTACTTCAGTCTTTTAAAAGGGTTTCCACAGACTGTATGCAGCAAGTCAAAACATTCTGGGATAAAAACTGGCTGTACGCAGGTATCAGGATGAAATTAAAGAAGTAAAACAAGGCACTTGTGTGAAACAGTAAGATATCCAGTGAAGGAGCATTAAACAAATAAAATACTGCTTGAATTTCAAGGCTTTGTGATGCTGACAACTACTTACAGCAATTAAACTTCTTGTTAACTATTTTACTTTTGATCACTGATTACTAAGAAGTAGGAAAACTCGATTGGGCAACATTACTTCATATATAGCAAGACACGTCACATTTGCTTGCACAAAAGGGCAGATGCTCACTTCTGCAATGATAAAAAGAAGATACTATCCTTACATTTTTCTCCTGGTAAAATCCTCATATATAGGGCACATGTTCAGCCCCTACATTATGGATATAATAAGCTCACTACCTCCAAGATAATTTGTGTAAAACTAAAATCTATATTCATACTTACCTTAACAGACCAGATAATTTTCTCACGGACTCTTCAATCTGTTTGAGTATACAACAGAATTTTACTGTGACAGATAACTTCATAGGCAGCAAACAACAGTCTATAACAATGCAATACAGGCCCAAGCTTCAGCTAGTAATAAATCAGCTAAACACAATTTCAAAAGGTAAATGCTGAAGACTTTTGTTCAAATCAACTGCCTGAACAATGATATTAATGAAATCTGTGTAATTTTTGTGTTTGTTTACAAATACATTAAGTGTATCTTCATCACTGTTTAGCATATGTGGGATAACAGGAAAAAATGGAAATTATATATTTAGCATATAAAGAATACTTAATAGTTTTTGTATAATGTTTAATGTAAAATACATTAGAATCCTGGAGATAGGTATTACATATCATTTACTAAACATACTGACATTTCTCAACATATTTCACTTAATTTGAAGATTCCTCTCAGTAAAAACAAGTTGGCTTGTTTTAAAATGCAGAATATAACATACCCTTTGTGCTCCCAGTCATATTTTTTAGTAACATTTTTTTTAATGTCTTCTTAGCTTGTAATGTAAACATATTCTATTAAATACTAGCTTAAGACAGCATTCCATCATTTATTTATAGGCCTCTGACCACACAAACAAGAATAGCTTGAGGGGGAGGAAGGACAACGTGCACAATCTGTATTTAATCTTGCCTTTTTACCTGTTCTAGTCATTCAGCCTGCATCTCACTGAATGCAACAAAAAACATCTCCTGCATGATTCATTTTGTAGGTTTAGGCCTGAACTTAGTCAAGGCACATATCTGTCATATATAATATTGGGTTTTTTTCCTATGTCATCACTAAATAAAGAAAAAAACACACATTCAACTGAAGTCCTACTGTTCATGAAAGCACTGTCCCAGCATCAGGACACAGACCACAGAAAGATGTGACGCTGCCTCGATCAGGGACGTGTGGAATGTATTTTCCCACTTCCCTATTGCATACCCCACAAGGCAGACCACCCCACAACAGCCAGCCTTGAACGCAGCATGCTTTGGGACGCTCCCTTGGGCAGACACTTCCCACATTGCTTACGAGGGCAGATATCTCCCTGGGGTCAGGGACCATCAGGTGTTCACCAAGCTTACCCTGAGGATGCTCCTCATTTCTGATATTGATAAAAGCATAGGTTTGAAAGTTCCACTCAGTAAGCCTTTATAAGATACCTGCGTCTAAGAAATGTAAAATGAGTACGAATGAGTTTTGCTTGTGTTGTACAGACCATACTTGAAATATGTCTCAAGAACATTACGCAAAAGTGTTACTCAGAAAAAAATGTATTTTCACTATTTTCCTTTCTTTCCATCAATAGATATGATTAATTACTCAAAGAGCTTTTCCTATGCATTCTATTCATTAGAAAACACCCTCCGTTACTGAAGTTCTAAAGTATAAAGAAATGTAGTCACAACAACTACCACAAGTCTAAAAAATGAAAAAAAAAAATAATTACAAACTAATATTCCAGCTGAAGCCAAAGAATAATAAAGTCTGTATATTAGAGGTCACGTCTTTAGTACAATTAGGCAGAACAAAAGAAAACTGATGTATTACACTGTACGTGTTTGTTCAATTTTTCCATTGTGATATTTCCTTTGATTCTACTTTTTCCTTTTGAAGTATTGCCTTAACATTTAGCTTGCAAACTAATGTGCATATTAGCATAAACCTGTGCTTAACATTTATTCTATAGGCCTCTAGACAAAAGCCTGATTTAGTGTATAAGGTCACAAAAATAGGCTTTGTAAATGTTACAACAGTAAACCACAAGGTTCAGCAGAATATTAAATTGTGCAATATTTTTTAATTTACCTGAATCAAGGCTACTTAATATAAACTTTAAAAAATACATTAAAAATACATTAAAAAAATCAATAAGCAATATTTAAACATATGTGAAGTCCACACGGAGAGAAAATAGTATACAAAAAGCAATAAAAAGGTTAAATTTAAAACTCTTGTGTTAACTGAGTTAATGAATTTTAGAACCAAAAAGTGCATTTTCACGTATACTATGAAAAAAATGACTGAAAGAGTAGTCTTCATATATCTGATGTGAATACACTTTTCTAGTGGTTTAGATGAGAACATCATCTAAAAGTTATTTTTGATTAGCCCAAGCAGTTCCCAACCCTAATAATGCAGCCATCAGATGAATGCATAAGACTGTTATAGGTTTTCAGAATGAACTGCATGGAAGGCTACAGAAAATTTCTCATGAATACAGTTGGATGGAATGGCATCAGACACAGTAGGATATCCAAACAGATCTCTGGCAAGATGGGAGAACTGGATGTTTTAGGAGTTTCTTATGCTGAAGTCCACCAGCAAGCCATTCTACCGAAGACAAAAGTAGAAGTAAGGTAACTTAGGAAAAGAATTCAAAAATTACCATGATCCAAGATAAAACATCTTAAGTCTCTCAAGGCAGCTGTTCATGGAGGAAGGTTCACACTTGAGAATCTCCAGTTGCACTAGGGAAGTAGCCCACAGGTATGCAGAATTTGAATCCCAATACAGAAAAGTTAAACCTGGCTGAAATATTTGCACTGAGAATGCACGAGTATGGAAGAATGAGATCTATGTAGATCCCAATGCACGCCTTAAATTTGCCTACTCTCTGCATATTTCGACTCTGTGTGAAAGCTATTTGATTGCTTCAGTGTTCAGCAATTACACAATGTTTAGGGAGAGTGTTGGGGGTTTAAGCATTACAGTCAGCCAAGAAAGCCACCTACGGACAAGAGAAATAACTGAAATGGAAATGAAAATAAATTCAACCCTTGGAGGCAAATTGGTTATTGTTCATGTATTCTGAATTATCCTTGAGGACAAGAGAAAAAGTAATAGCCTTGGGAGATCTATCTTTCAATATCTTCTGAGACAGGGTTAATGTTAGAGGATTAGAAAAAGATTTTATTTAGCATACAGGGATAAAGCCACAAATGACATTAGGCGCTGAGTTGCCATTTAGATGACAGAGCACTCAATGATTTTGCAAGCTTTTTTTCAATTGCTGCCTAGACTTAACACTGCAGCACCAGACCTTACTTTTCTTTAACCAGTGGAATTGAGCAACAGCTTCCCATTGGTTGCAACTCTGAAAGCTCCCCTGATTAGGTAGGAATTTGATCATTATTGCATTTGTTCTTCAGAAATCCCAAAGTTTTTAAAACAGACTTAAAATATATGAATGGAGAAATCCTCATATGTTAAAGCAAACGTGCAGTGGCCCTGTTATCCGACATCCAACAATGGCTATTCACAGGTGTTTAGTTCATGGGCTTTTAAGGAAAGAGCGAACGAAGCAGGACTCACAGCAATATCAAGAGAGAGATCCTTTCAGGCAATGCATCTGACTGAACTGCTTTACGGAAGACATTTAGTACTCACCAATAGGCACTGATTTCTCCAGAGTTATTCTGATTCTCTTCACCCTCTACTTCTGGAAGCACTAAGTCCCCAACATTTCCTTTCAAAGGGGGAAGAGGGATAATATTTTCTGTTAGAGCTTCTGCCTGAATAAAATCACTGGGCACCTCTTAGAACTGGTATTGTCAGAAATAGAGAGCAATCACTCCCTATTCACCTCCTCCATACTCCCGTGATTTTTACAAACCTCCATCATATTTAAACTCTCCTGCATTTTTTTTTTTCCTAATTTGAAGGGTGAGTTTGTTTCATTGTTCGTTTAAGGCTCTCCTTGAGGCACTCCATAGCTCCGGTATTCCCAAATCTGGGCCTATTCTGGGTCTTTAATGTAATTCCATGCTTTCTTTCCTAAGTGCTGAGAACTAAATTAGAGCCCAACATTGCATATATGTTGATGCAGCTGTTTTATCTTGTCCTTAAGTGCATTACTTTGCATTTATGAATACTGTAGTTCTGCACGCCTTTCAGTCACATCCTATGAGCATTCTTCAGAAAGTCAAATATAAAGCTGACTGAACAGCTGTGTACTTAACCATCATGTTACTATTTACCCCTTTTTTCCCAGATTATATACAAAGGTTTTCAAGCATATGTTCTGTGAGATTTCAACAGAAACCTTACTCTACTGCAGAGCATCAGAACAAAACACAGTATTGCAGCTATCACATTTTATTTCTTTGATACCACAGCTGATTTAGTGGAAAGTCATGCTACACCACCATTTGCTCAGTCACTTCATATCTTAATTTCCTGAGGACTCTTAGGTAAAACTATGCTCTCCATAAGTTTATTACAGTACATTTCTTTGTTTTAGGCTAAAAATCCTGTTACTGGTACTGCAGTAGGAGCCTGCTCAAGGATTTTTCAGAGATCCTTAGAATCATAGAATAACCTGGGTTGGAAGAGACCTTTAAAGACCATCTAGTTCCACTCCCCCTGCCATGGGCAGGGTTGCCAATCACTAGACCAGGCTACCCAGGGCCCCATCCAGCCTGGCCTTGAACACCTTCAGGGATGGGGCATCCACAGCTTCTCTGGGCAGCCCGTTCCAATGCCTCACGAACCTCTGAGTAAAGAATTTCTTCCTAACATCTAACCTAAATCTCCCTTCTTTCAATTTAAACCTATTGCCCCTTGTCCTGTCACTATCTACCCATGCAAAAAGTCAGTCTCCTTTATAAGCTCCTCTCAAGTACTGGAAGGCTGCAATGAGGTTTCACTGGAGCCTACTCTTCTCCAGGCTGAAGAAGCCCAGCTCCCTCAACCTTTCTTCATAGGAGAGGTGCCCCAGCCCTCTGATCATCTTAGTGGCCCTCCTCTGGACCCACTCCAAAAGCTCCATGTTTTTCTTTCACGTCTTTCATGTGCTAGAGGCCCCAAGCCTGGACACAAGTACTCCAGATGGGGCCTCACCTCCATGTTGGCCACCTGTCTTTTGTTGCAGCCCAGCATACAGTTGGCTTTCCAGACTGCAAGCGCGCACTGCTGGCTCACGTCCTTTTTGTCCACCAGGACCCCCAGGTCCCCAGCCCTTCTCCACAGGGCTGCTCTCAAGGAGTTGTTCTCCCAGTCTGTACACATATTTAAGATTGCCCTGACCCAAGTGCCTTATTAAATCTCATCAGTTTCATGTGGGCCCACTTTTCAAGCCTGTCCAGGTCCCTTTGGATGACATCCCTTCCTTCTATTGTGTGAATTGCACCACTCAGCTTGGTGTCGTCCACAAACTTGCTGAGGGTACACTCAATCCCACTGTCTGTGTCATTGATAAACATGTTGAAGAGCACCAGCCCAAGACAGACCCCTAGCGGACACCACTCATCACCGGCCTCCACCTGGACATAGATCCGTTGACCACAGCTCTCTGGTTGCAACCATCAAACCTAACTCTCTATCCACTTACTAGTCTAGTCATATTTTTCCAATTTAGAGATAAGGATGGACCATGTCAAGGGCCTCGCATAAATCCAAGAAGACAACATCAGCTACCCTTTGTTTGTCCACCAACGCCATCATTCCATCAGAAAAGTCCACCAGGTTGGTCAGGCATGATCTGCTGTTGGTGAAGCCATGGTGGATCACCTCCTCATCTTACATGTGCCTTAACATCTCTTCCAGGAGGACCTGTTCCATGATCTTTCCAGGCTCCCTGGGTCTTCCTTTCTCCCCTTCCTGAAAATGGAAGTGATGTTTCACTTTTTCCAGGCACTGGGGACTTCGCCTGACAGCCACAATTTCTCAAATATGATGGAGAGTGGCTTGGCAACCACATCAGCCAGTTCCTCCAGAACCCTGGGAAGAATGTCATCTGTCCCCATAGACCTGTACATTCAGCCTCATAAGGTGGTCTTGGACTTGCTCTGCTCTTACAGTGGGAGGGATTTTGCACCTCCAACCCTCAACTAGAGGTTCAGGGACATGAGAGGCATGAGAAGTCTGATTGACAGTGAAGACCAAAGCAAAGAATTCGTTGAGTACCTCAGCCTTCTCCATGTCTGTTGAAGCCAGCTCTCCCTTCTCATTTATCAGAGGGGTACACTTTCCTTTGCCTGTCTCTTCTGACCAATGTACCTATAGAATCCCTTCTTGTTATTTTTCACATCCCTTGCCAAGTTCAGTTCCATCTGCACCTTGGCTTTCCTGATCCCTTCTCTGCATGCCTGATGGCATCCCTGTATTCATCCTAGGCCACCCATCCCTGCTTCCACTGCATACACTTTTCCTTCTTACCCCTTAGTTTGACCAGCAGGTCCTTGCCCAGCCATGTTGGCTTCCTGCCTCTTTTGCTTGATTTCTTGTGCTGGGGAAACGAAGAGCTCTTGTGCTCTCAGAAAGGTGCCCTTAAAAAACTGCCAGCTCTGTTTCATTCCTATGTCCCTGAGGATAGTTTCCCAGGGGATCTCATCCAATAATTCTTTAAACAGTTGGAATTTTGCTCCCCAAAAGCTCAGAGTCCTGACTCAGCTCTTTGTCAGGCCTATATTATTTGAGATCAAGAATTCAACCAAAGCATGGTCACTACAGCCCAAACTGCCTCCAATATTAACCTCACATGAGTGGAGGCTAGGTCCAGTACCCCTTCACCTCTGGTTGGTCTGCCCAATATCTGGGCCAAGAATTTATCCTTCAGCCACCTCACTTCTCTGTGCCTCACTCTGTTATGCAGTCCCACCAATTTACCAGCATGTTTGACCATCTCATCACTTAATAGAGGCTTATGATCTACCTCACACAGACTGAAATCCAAAGCCATCAGTATCTCTCTTTATGATGTTACAGAGCTTAAAAGGAAATCATACGCACCTGAATGGGAAAAGAAGTAGCTTAATGAAACTCATATCCTTTCTTTAAAAATTAAGAGCAGAATTATTCATCATCTGGTTTCTCAAGGCAAGGAAACCAACCCAGTACAGTTGACTGTAATTGACTTTCTACAGCTTCAAGTGATCTGGCTAATGACTTCAGAGAAGTATGTTCGACATCACTAGCATGGCAAACCAAACCCTTAGCTGGCATTTTGATATATTCTATTCCCAGAATATGGACTTAAGTTTCTAATCAGGGTATGAAAGGCTCTAATTTAAAATTTTCATGTGAATAATATGAATTGAAAGGAGCTCTGGTTAAGAGAAAAAATGTATTTTTCCTAAAATAAAACAGATTGGATGTGTTTTATTTGTGGTTCAAGTTCATTCTACTTGGTCTATGGGACAGTAATAATCATGCTTAAAGAAGAAAGACCTGAGGACCTGCAGGCTCTTAGTCTGCCAGTTGTAGCTGACTTCTGGTAATGAAGTTTATACAGCAGTAGATATTCCCTCTGAAATCACAAGAAACATACTATGAATTCAAGTGAAGATAATGGGAGCACTTCTGGAGCAAGGCATATGTCCTCTGTCACAATCTAGATTTTGCAAAATATTTTGCAAAAATAGTAAAATTGCTACCATATAACAGCTGCTGCTACGATACAAAATAAATTTTACAGATGTTATTTTTAGCTGAGGCTTTTTTTTTTTTTTTTAAATTAAATACCCATCTCTTCTTATATTGATTGCAGGGCATCTGTTCTCTTCTAAGTTTATAACTCATTATGACTTCAGCTCTATACTTCTCTTTGTATTCTTTTTGTTCACTCACCTATCCCTACCACCATGGCAAAGTTTTTCTGCTATGTTGTGTTCCTCCTCCTTCTGCTGGACGCCATTCATCTTATGGAGTTATTTTAAGGTTATGAAGTATGGATTGATAAATCTTTCAAGTCAACATAAACTTAGGTCAGTATCATATCCAAACTCTACAGGACAATAGCACTGTAGTAACTTGTGTGAGTACTATAATGTGTTGGGCAGTTAAGAATTATAAAAGGAATATTAGCCTGTGATTCTGAAGATTGAAAAGTTTAATTTGGATTCAGCTGATGTAAGCACACAGTTCTGATGACCTCATTGGAATGACTAAATTTGCTGTTTCACAGTAACATTAACAACAACAACAACAACAAAAGCAAGATAAAGATATCTTTAGATAAAGGAACACAAAAATTCAAAAGAAAGGCAATTCATCTGTCCAAGTCAGGTGCAGGTAAGTGCTGCCATCTGCCTTATGATGTAATATCACTACAATTGCCTTATATTTCTCTGTGTAATTCCATTTACCTCTTAGAACTCTGAGCTTTGCTGAGATGAAGTGCAAGTATTTAGCAGCTGTTCCTTGTAACATCAAATCTACTTTATTCTCCTTCACCCCTCAGATTCAAAAGCAGTAGAGAAGGACTGAAAAGTCTATTATTTTGCATACAACTATTCTGCTGTCAACATCTATTAAGGAAGAAAATAATTAAGAAACATATATTATGAGTATAAAAGGAAATGGAATAACTTTAAACTTTACACTACTACAGTATTTAACAGATATTTACTATATGAGTTACCTCTGAGTTAAGCAAAAGGCTGTTTTGCTTTTAAAACTAGAAACTAATTTACATTTTTCTTGTTTTTACTGGTTCTCCACTAGCAGACAAAATTATGTATTTCATAATTCCTGCTAGAAAGGCCATTTCTAAATTAACCACTACTGATAATTACAGAAGTTAATGTTAAAACTTCACTTGAGAAATAACGTGGTATCAAAGAATCTATAGTTTAGTTTTTTCCTTTGTCACCCTACATGCAAGATGAGAATAAAGGCAGAAAATAACATCTGAGCATCAGCTGTGTAGTTGTATTATCAAAACATAACTGCAACATATATATTTCCATTCCATGGGGAAATAGTCTAAGATTATTTTAGAATGCCCACCAGGGAACATAATAGGTTTTGATTTGAGTTTCTCTTATTTTTTTCTTTTTTTTCCCCTCTCTTTATTACAAGCAAATGCTCCATCAAATCTATTAAAAAAAAATAAAAAAATAAAAATAAAAAAACCCCGCATCAACAAAGCAGAAACTAATCGATATTGATGGATCTCTGTTTCAGTAGCAAAGGAAGTAAAATCAAATTCTCTAAAGCATAAGGAGAACATAAGTAATGCTAAGAATCCCAAATCACAATTTGTTCGTACTTCTGCATTTATCTGCTTTGCATAATCAAGATTTCTTTCTTCTACCTTTATTTCTGTTGTCACTTACTTCACCTTCTGATTTTTAACTGGAAATCTGTGTTCTCTCATCATCGACTATGCTTCAAAGCAGGGTCTGCAGTTTGGTTCCACATAAGACTTTCATGAAAAAACTATCAAAACTATTTACGCAGTCTGCCATGTTTTCAGCGATGAAAAAGAATACCAAACAGCTTTGTACTTATTGTAAGCGTGTGACCCTCCTCCCAGACTGCCAAAATGCAAATACATAGTTCTGAAGAAATTGTCACAGAACAGTAATGCATCGTGAGCTTTGTGGTTCAGAAAGAAAAGCACCAGAATTGAGTGCAGATGTAAATAAACCATGAAAATATTATTGTTCTTTAAATACAAACCTTGTGATAGCACTGAAGGAAAACATACATTTTTTACTGTTTTGCATTAACCATATTTTTCATTTCCCACTTTCATTATAGATATAAATAGAAAGCATTCAGGATTTTAAACAAACTAGAAAAATCACTTTTGACGTTTTTGGTAAGGTACAATGAGACTTGACTTACATTCAAAACACTACTGAGTCCTATTACTTGACCCTGATGTTTCACATTCTCAGTTTCTTTATTATTTAAGAAATTCTTTATGATCTTTTAAGACAATCAAAATTACTGCATCATTCTGTAGATCATGAAACCATAAGCTGAAAATAAAAGTGTAAAACAAGTTACTTACCTCCTTTCCCGAAAAAAGCTTAATTCTTTTACTCAGCTTTCAGCAAAGGACCATTTCACATAACAACCTAGCAGAGAATTTAAAAAAAGTTTCATTAATTAAGAACTAAAAAAATATGGGTTGCAATATATCAAGGTTTTGTCCCATCTGGAAGTGTGCAACATGCATAATTTTAAGTTATGCAATTTAAAATATTTAGAATATGTTCCATTTAATCATTTACATCTTGCAAGTCTATTTTATTAAATACTGAAATATTTATAGCCTGTAAGGCGCTAATTAAAATGTTTTCTCAAAATTATCTTGCTTTTTTCTTATGAAGACTTAACACATGAAAATAGACAACCCAGTAAATATTTGAAAAGAAACGATCCATGAATATTCACTCACGAACAGCAGAGTGATAATGAACAAGCACACAAAAGCTTCTCTAAACATAATCTTCTGCAAACTAGCAAAGCATAACCAGATCTAACTCATGGTAAAATAACTTGTATTCACTGTCTCTTGCTTCAATTATGAAGAAAGGGCTGAAAAAAAGTTTTCTAGAAAAACTATTTTAGACTGTCATGACAGTAACATGTAGGTCATTTTTGTCTCCATTGCCACACTACCATAACGTTGGTACCACTATGAGTTTTCCCCCCGGAACTTCACATCTTCCCATAAAAGTCTTTCTGGATAGCTTGTTCCTTTTAAGTTGAAAACTTAAATATATCTCTAACCAGAAAAACTGCTCCCAGGCCTTGCTCTCCCATGAGAAAGATCTCTCACCTTTATTATTTCAGGCAATGAGCAGAGTGCACCACCTCCAGCAGGCCCACATTTACCTGGCTGCTACTCCCAAGATGTAGCACTGACCATTCACTATGGACAAGCACTTGCTAACAGAGGCCATCTGGGTATAGGGATGTCCAGCCACCAAATCCTCTTTTTGTGTAACTGTGGCTGAAACGGCACCACAGCCATGCATTCAGATATCTACTTTCCATGAGGGGCCCAAAATGGAAGTGAACAACTTCTCTGACTCCAGCTCCAAACAATACATGTATGTAACTGAGGGTGCTTTGCTTTATTTAGAGATAGATTTGTAATTGTAGTAAGATGCATAAATAACTACATGCATTCATCACTTGCATCAGCAATCTACTGACTTTGGCTGTCCAACTGATTTCAGGTCAAGTATGTACAAGCACAAGAACTCTACATTTTCAGCAGTAAGCCCTTTTCATTCTCAAAAAAAAAAATCAGACAGAAGACAGAAGCACAAGAGAAAGGCATCCTCCAGAAGTTTTATTTTTTTTCCCATGTTCAGTTGATTGTTATTAATGGAAATCTGTTAAAAAGTGTCCCCCATAAAAGGCAAGAATAAAGCAAACAACTAATTTCCAGTATTAATTCCCAGTATTATCTCCAGTATTAAATTTTACATTCAATACAGCGCATGCAACCTTTAAATGTATACTCAAATCAGTGCAGCCTTAGTTTTAGTTCTTCTAATGTTATGTGTGTACTTCTTCTAGCAGTACGTATGTAACCACAAGCATCTCAGGTGTGACCAAGCCCTTGACACTACAGAACACGCCGAGAAATACAAGCACTGCTTTGCTGATTTTGAGGCATTCAGCACTGCACCTTGCAACTCATTTAACAAAAAGCCTGAAATACACAATACTAAAGGAAAGTATTTCAACCTCTGCATTCTCAAACTTGGCGCTTAATATCTTACATCATGTTTCTTTTTATCACAATGACAGAATACATGAACTATCTCAAATAACAGACAGTTAGTCAACAATATACTTAAAGCTTAAAAAGATTACACTGAAATGATAAGTAATTAATACTCACATTTTCAGATCGTGAGAACATAAAGGTAAACGACATTAGAGATACAGAAGGAAAGGGGCTTGAAGTGAAGCAAACAGTTGAAGTAAAGATACAAATCAATAAGGGTCATTTGCATTCCAGGTTAAATCATAAAAGTCAAAAGGTCAGCAATGGGTACATTCCCAAAAAAACAGCCAAACTTGAATTTATCTTTTGACAAAATAAACAAATTAGAGTGGCTGGAAGACTTGGCTGAGGAAAAGGAAAAGGACCTAGGAGTGTTGGTGTTTGTTGATGCTCAGCTGAACATGAGCCAGCAGTGTGCCCAGGTGGCCAAGGCCAACGTCATCCTGACCTGCATGAGACATAGTGTGGCCAGCAGGAGCAGGGAGGTGATCATCCCCCTGTACTCAGCTCTGGTGAGGCCGCGCCTCGAGTACTGTGTTCAGTTTTGGACCCCTCACTACAAGAAAGGCATTAGGGCCTTGGAATGTGTCCAGAGGAGGGCAACGAAGCTGGTGAGGGGTCTGGAGCACAAGTCGTATGAGAAGTGGCTGAGGGAGCTGGGTTTGTTTAGTCTGGAGAAGAGGAGGCTCAGGGGAGACCTTAGTGTTCTCTACAGCTACCTGAAAGGAGGTTGCGAGTCAGCCTCTCCTCCTGGGTAGCTAGAGATAGGACTAGAGGGAATGGCCTCAAATTGCGCCAAGGGAGGTTCAGGTTCAATATTAGAAAAAACTTCTTTGTAAGAGTTGTCAGGTACTGGAACAGGCTGCCCAGGGAGATGGTTGAGTCACCATCCCTGGAGGCGTTCACAGTATGTCTGGATGTGGAACTGAGGGACATGGTTTAGTGGGTAATCTTGGTGGTAGGTGGGTGGTTGGTCTAGGTGATCTTAGAGGTCTTTTCCAACCTTGATGATTCTATGATTCTATGAAATAAAGCCAGAGCTCATTTAAGAGTTGCGGAACTAGCCATACGGTAAATATATTCCTGTAAAATGTGTTACATACTTATCTGGGGGCAAAATTACATCCATTTTCTGTTTTCTATTCTCTGCTAAAAACCACATCAGTTGCAGTCATGCAAAAGAAGTAACAATGAAACTGGTCTACTATCAGAGCAGTGTGTCCTCACAGACAGTATTTATGGAGACAACTCGAACAAAGCAGAGACCTAGCTTCGTCTTTAGATTCTAGGTTAAATCATGTTTCTTAAACTGTAAAAAGAGGAGACAGTAGCCTTTAAAAAGCAAATCTTACCAACAGAACAAAATTAACCTTAATCCTCCAATACCCTTCTACAGAGTTCATGTAAACCTTGAGATTTTCAAGTTTGTATGTTTATCTTCAAATCCTGCTAGGTTTTTTGCAAGCTATAACTGATGTTATTCTACTACCATGATTTGCACATATTATTTTAAAGGAAGAGAAAATACTGTTGTTTACAAATACCCCTCCATCCTTTTAAACAGCTGACAAGGTCTGTGGCTGCTACAGAGCACGCTCTGGAAGCTTGTTCCCACATTGAGAAGGCATTGGCTACTCTGTGTTAAGTAAAACATGAAACGCATTGTTTCTTGAGGAAGGGAAAGTGCCAGCTCTCTAAATAAATCCCGGCTGGCAGTCAATTAGTTATTGATCTTACCACCTGCCCACACACCTGTTGTTAAGTTAATGCTTTTGCATTTGTTCTCCCTACAGCCCAGCAGAACTTTATGAAATACAGTGACAAAAAACTCTGACACAGTCCTTGTTACAAAATATGCCTCAGATGGCAATTAATCAAAGGATGCCATGAGCTCAACAGAACCTTCAATAAATACGATGGGACTGAACATCTACTGCTGTTGTTTCAGCTGTAAATCTTGTGAATGCTTTTTACTGTAGCAACAAACTGCTAATAAATCCAACTTGCATTACCAGAAACATATAAAGGACAGGATACATTCCACAATGTTTTCTCAGTGTCCTCCCCAAGCCCGTGTGCTCAGGCATTTTGTTTCCACAAACATTTTTTTACAGTCAGAAATACTGGACTGTCCCCCTACCGTGACTGATGAAGCAGAGCTGCCTGAGTGCCATCACCCGCACCATGTCCCTTGCGCTTGGCAGAGCTGGAGCCCTTACCCTTTGCTGCTCAAGCTGATGTGAGATGCATCAACATTAATTGCACACGTAGCATTGGGCAAATAAAATTCCTTAAAAGGAAAGGAAACAAAGTGCTGTCCTTGATGCTGAGCAAAAGTGGCAGTTTTCCAGTATTCTTGTGCATATGTTCAACAAATGAGATTGACAAACCATTGCACAGCTCAAGTTACTCAGCAAACAGTCTCAAGTTTTCAAAATACTTCAAACATTAACTGAATAAGGTAGCACAAAAGATGGAAACTTTTCATTTACGTTCATTTTGTTTCAAATAAGAAACAATTCCTCCAGTGAGATTTATGGAAGCATTCAAATTCCATATAGCTTTAATCCCTACAAAGTGCAGCAAAGGTCACTGGCTTCTTTTCACTTTCCCCTCTTATTACCACAGGTTTTCTCCTCAAGAAGGATATAATACATCGAAAGAGAAAAAGAGAGAAACCAATGTTGACATCAATCAAAAAAACAAAAGATCATAGCCCCTAATGATGAAGTCTAGAAACCACTCTTGGTATTAGGCCAGGTGAGATTTGGACTGCGCCAGGCTGTGTGGATGTGGCTGGTGAGCAGGCCATGCTCTGAGTCACACAGCAGGGAACTGCTGACAAGGTCAAACCAGCTGGGAGGGCGAGACAACCCAGACAAAGCCAGCCAGACAGGTGTGTGCATCACAGAGTTCACAGTACTTCTGATCTTCTTGGTCAATTTGTTCTTTGTTCACCTCTTCCTTCTCTGAGGTTTGAAACCTACTAAAACCTACAGTCCTTCAGAAAGGTAAGGCAGAGAGAGCACCAAGTGTGAAGCGTTAAAAAATCTCTCCACATCCACATCCTCACCTACTTGCTAACAAAACCAGAAGAGGCAAACTGAGGAGAATTGCTCCTTGGAAAAACAACTTGTAGACCTCTACCCCAGTAGGAGGAGGTAAAGACAACATTACAACCATTTCTCAGCCCAGTACTGCTACAATTCAGTTCAACATAACCATTTTTGTTTGCAGTATTCCCCTACTTAAAAGTCTACCCCAGAGACACATAATCTCTATTTTCTGGTATCTTTACATTCTGCTGGTGTTTATAGTTAATAATTTCGATGCTGACCTCCTCTACGGTATTTTCCAAGCTGGTCACCTGCTCTTTGGAAAAGCCACATAGAACTGTGGGGAAACAACAGCTGAAGGCAGGGATAAGGAAATTTATGGAAAAGACGAAGAGGAATGGGAGCAAATAACTGTCCTATATAAAACTAAATTCAAAAAGTTTATTTCATCAAAATCTTACAAATTTTATAGAAATAATCACCTTTGTGAAGGGTACCAGAGTTCAGAGGCCAATTGGCTTATCTTACAAAGATGTAGGAGTGATTACGGTATGTGTCACACAGTACAAACAAGCAGTGCTGGTATGTAAAGAAGTGACTTAACACATAAAACTTTTCTCTATTAATTACCTTCCTCTCCTCAAAAAAGCACCTGTATAGAAACTGTTTCAATTGTTCATTTACTACATTAAGTTCAAAAAGAACAGGAAGTACCTTTAATTGTAACAAAAAACACAAGCCCCCATACCTGACATAGGTTTCCAGACAATATTTAGTAGCTTTTATTTGCTTAAAGAAATAGAGGTAGAAATTTCTAGAGCAGCTGGAAACATCTGCAGGACAGTGCAAGCTACTTGCACACAAAAGGTTTCATTACCTTCTGCTTGGAGACTGAGCTGGTGACTATAAGAAGATACCCGTCTGTAAAAGGTGCTACCACTGGTGTTTTGTTAGTTGGCATTTACTAACAGAGACCAAAACAGGTACATAGGTTTAGTTCAGGGCAGTTTAAGGGAAAGCTGCTTATTCTTTCACAAACTAATCCCTCATCCCTTGTGTTCAGTCCCATAATAGTCTGCAGTTCACAAGTACCAAATAGCAGCTAGCATTGTAAAGATGGAATCAATAGTATAATCCTATTAAATTCAGTAAAGCAGGCAACTTTTCAGATATGTCCTGGAATCCTCTTAAATTGATTTTTTTCTTTTGAATAAAAGGTAGAGGTTTGTGAGACTGTGGCCAGAAACCTAGAAAATATTATTTATGTAATGCTTATAGGCAGCAGTTCAGTCTGCTTTCCTCTGGCTAATATACAACTGTGACACTTTACTAGATGGCCTTTCAAAACAAAACCAAAGCTTCCTAAGTTGTTGTAACAAAAGAGCAATGACATAATTGATTGACTGATTTGCATAAAAAGGCTTTAACGAGAACTGACAGTTCCATTTGTGAGTTATTAAAACCTATTGCAAAAACTTCCTCATTCACACAGATTTTTTATTCAAATCTGCTATCGTTTCAGGAGCATCTTTCCAGATATTAGCTCTTATTACTCCATGCCAAGCTTCATCTGCTTTTATTTGAAGATTGCAAAATTTCTAACTACATTTTGAACAATTACCACATTTGAAGCTATATGAAGATTTAATCTATTTACCTCACATAGCAGGAGGATAAGTAGTACCTGCGGCACTAGCTACCCAAATCCTGCACCAACACAAATGAATGCTGTTATCTATCCCAGTTCACATGCTGGCCACTGCAGCTAAGCAGTATGAGCTATGTTGATATTTGCTGATGTAGACAGACCTTAGTATCCATTTCTATTACAGTATCCATGCGGCAAGTCATGCTGTGGTCCATGCAAATTCCATGTGCATTCTGAGACAGCCAGACATTTTTCTCATGTCAGAGCAAAGAAGCTACTTTTAAAAAAAAAATTGGAAAATTGTCTCTGCTTTCCTAGAAAAGATCTTTAATTGTCTTCCTTCTGATCTTTCCCTGCACTATCAGTGCTTCCCAGTTGTGCATCCACTACAGATCCTGATGATATTAGCAAGCATAGTTTGAAAAGTTTGGGCCTTTACAATAGCACAGCTACACTAAGAGACGTAAAAATCTGCAACTACAATTCACAAACCAGAAAATCATAGCAGCTCTATGATGAGAATGATACACTAACATTGCCAAAAATATGATGGGTTTCTCTTTTCTTCAAATTATAAATGTATTTCATGTTCTCTAGATTCATTTGATGCATTTTATGGATTACTTTTATTGTTAGGAATTCTGGTATTGGTATGATGCTATCTCCACAAAGCAGCAGCATCCCTCAGATGCAAAGCACTCACTGGATGCCTCCTTCGCTGAAATGGGGTAGAGGAAAAGGAACTGAAGGCTGTATTATGCCCCTGCCCAACCGCAGGCACAAGAGGGCAGTGACAGAGCTGGGGCCAGAGCCCAGCACTGCAGTGTTCCCGCCCTGCCTTTGCCCTGTCCACCTTTCACATTTTAAATTAATCTCTCAAGAGATCACAATGTGTTATAAAGGTTTGGGACTGACAGGGGAAAAAAAAGTGTAAGTGTGGCAGCCTCATTAGCATTCTACTCTGAAAGACTCCACACAGCTTTGTCTTTTGAAGAGTAAAAGCTGCTTAACAAGTCAGCAATAGCTCGGTTCCCTCTAGAACAGCTATGGTAACAGTCTTCATTTCACAAACACGTTTCTTGAACTACTTTCCCAAGTCTCTGCTAATACAAACCTATGGAGTGAAATAAAGGCAAGACAGCTCTTTTGTCTCCCTGCTTTTTTTTTTTTTTTTAAGCTCTTCACATGACAAGTCTATCACTCCTGTTTCCTGTCTTTTGCCTTCTCTTACAAATAACTCACCAGAATACATACTTCTGTGAATAGGGATAGGTAGTTTGTGGGACTAGAAATCCACAAAATCAGTTGTTGCAACCACAGTCAAAGTCAGTCTAATATTTTAGAGGATTTTTGACTAAAGGGAGCCAATCAGCTGTGCACTTTAAGCTGTACTCATTCAAGCACTTGAGCAAACCTTTCAAGGTTTAAGACTATTTTAGGGTGATTGTGTAGGTACGCTAAACAGATAACCACAACATTCCCACTCCAATAAAAGAGGGGTAGCTCCTCTTCCTTTTGGAGATAAGCAGGCACAAATGTTGAAGAATGAGAAGGCACACTTCTAATTCCATGCCAGACACTGCTACTACTTCATTTAGCCTGAAAAGTTCACGTTGAAATAGCATGGCTAGGTAAATAAGTTACTGAAGCGTTGTCATACAGATATTTAACTTTTAAAGCTCTATGGACTGTTGTTTTCTCATCATGCCTGAAGCCTGATGAGAAAGCCATGGTTTGGTACTGGCAAGGTGTGCGGGACAGGTTGTGCCAGGTGCTTATTTGGAAGACGGCTTAATGGTTCAAATAATCCTTTATGGATGTTTGATCACTTCCGTACAGCTTTCAGCCACCAAGGCTGAGTATTCCATTAAGAACATTGCTAAGATATTAAACACTTGTCTTTAAAACCCTTTCCACCATACTGTTCTCTTCTGAAATACAAAGCCTGGACATAAAAGGGAAAAAAAAACATGTATTTATTAGGGTATACATGTAAAAAGCAAATGCATTTCTGGTGAATAAATCACAAATGCAACATTAATCTCAAGAGCAAATGAATGAAATCCACAAAGCAGAGGTCAGTTTTAATCTGAGGTTGTTACTGATAAAATCTTTATGTTAGCTTTAATAGGAAGTCAATTGTCCCAATCCTATGCATAGGCAAGTTTCAACAGAGTGTAATCAGTCAGAAGGAAAAGAAGCACTTAGAAGTTGGTATACATTCACTTCATACACAGCCCTAAGCCCAGGAGGCAAATCTAGCCTTCTTTGATGTAGAAGGGTTGCTAATACTGTTATTGTTTCTCTTCTCTGTGCTCCATCATCCCTTTGCCTTTATGAGAGATTTGAATTGCAGAAACAGAAACCATAACCCGCTCCCAAAAGAATACCGCTAGCATACTCAACATAGCCCATGTACTTAGGAGCATTCCCTTTATTCATAAAGTACAGGAAATCCTAAGCTTTTTGTCATGCTGAGAATTTCTAAAAGTCAAATAAATATATATTTAGAGTTGCATAAGCAGTGCAGTGCTCGTTCGTATATTCATAAACCGAATGCTTCAAGAAAGCTATGAACTTCTAAAACACAACAGTCCCCCCTTCAGATGGACTCCTAAAGATGAGCTCATGGCAGAAAGTCTTTCAACACCCCTAGAATCACAGAATTGCAGGGGTTGGAAGGGACCTCGAGAGATCATCGAGTCCAACCCCCCTGCCAGAGCAGGCTCCCTACAGCAGGTTGCACAGGTAGGCGTCCAGGCGGGTCTTGAATATCTCCAGGGAAGGAGACTCCACAACCTCCCTGGGCAGCCTGTTCCAGTGCTCCGTCACCCGCACCGTGAAGAAGTTCTTCCGCATGTTGGTGCGGAACTTCCTGTGCTCCAGCTTAAGGCCATTGCCCCTTGTCCTGTCCCCACTGACCACTGAAAAGAGGTTCCCCACCTCCATTTGCCTCCCGCAACTAAGATACTTATAAACATGGATCAGGTCCCCTCTCAGCCTTCTTTTCTCAAGGCTGAACAGACCCAGCTTACTGAGCCTCTCCTCATAGGGGAGATGCTCCAGGCCCTTTATCATCTTTGTGGCCCTCCGCTGGACTCTTTCCAGGAGGTCCCTGTCTTTCTTATACAGGGGAGCCCAGAACTGGATACAGTACTCCAGCTGAGGCCTGACCAGGGCAGAGTAGAGGGGAAGGATCACCTCCCTCGACCTGCTGGCAATACTCTTTTTAATGCACCCTAGGATCCCATTGGCCTTCTTAGCCACCAGGGCACACTGCTGGCTCATGGCCAACCTGTCATCTACCAGGACCCCCAGGTCCCTCTCTGTAGAGCTCCTCTCCAGCAGGTCATCCCCCAGCCTGTACTGGTACATGCGGTTATTCCTCCCCAGGTGCAAGACTCTACACTTGCTTTTGTTGAACCTCATCAGGTTCCTCTCTGCCCATCTCTCCAGCCTGTCCAGGTCTTGCTGAATGGCAGCACAGCCTTCTGGCGTGTCAGCCACTCCCCCCAGCTTCGTGTCATCAGCAAACTTGCTGAGGGTGGACACTATCCCCTCATCAAGGTCGTTGATGAAGACATTGAACAAGACTGGACCCAGCACCGACCCCTGGGGAACACCGCTAGTTACAGGCCTCCAGCTGGACTCTGTGCCGCTGATCACTACCCTCTGAGCTCGGCCAGTCAGCCAGTTCTCAACCCACCTCACAGTCCACTCATCTATCCCGCATTTTCTCAGCTTTGCTATCAGGATGTCGTGGGAGACAGTGTCAAAAGCCTTGCTGAAATCAAGGTAGATGACATCCACTGCTCTCCCCTCATCTACCCAGCCGGTGATGTTATCATAGAAGGCTACCAGGTTGGTGAAACATGATTTCCCCTTGGTGAATCCATGCTGACTACTCCTGATAACCTTCTTCTCTTCCACTTGCTTGGAGATGGCATCCAGAACAAGCTGCTCCATCACCTTGCCAGGGACAGAGGTGAGGCTGACTGGCCTGTAGTTCCCTGGATCCTCCTTCTTGCCCTTCTTGAAGACCGGAGTGACATTGGCTA
The DNA here is from genome assembly GCA_013396635.1 of Penelope pileata. Taxonomy (NCBI): domain Eukaryota; kingdom Metazoa; phylum Chordata; class Aves; order Galliformes; family Cracidae; genus Penelope; species Penelope pileata. The sequence continues at coordinate 152,520 of WBMW01002983.1, forward strand.
TCCTTCAGTCTTCAGGCACTTCTCCCGTTCTCCAAGAAGAGAAGCATTTAAAAACACGATCTGGAACACCCTGACACAGGACATTGTGGTAATGTATTTCCTCAAACAGCATGGAGTACTTTAGAAAGGAACCCAAACGATGTTAAATCAGATTTTTCAATATTTTGAACACTAACAGTTTAAATTTAGTAAATGTAGGAGCCTGTACATGCCATGAGTGAGAACACATTAGTGCATAAAAATTTTTGTTGAAAACTGCTTGAAGGACAACACGGTCTGTTTTAAAAAATAATTTCTTTCTTCCTTTCTCTTTACTCTTTAATTAAAAAAAGAAATTCAAACCCAAAAAAGCAATGTGTTTTCTAACAGGCACTGACAAATTGTCAGAGAGAAAACAGTCAACACATTCCTAAGATTACTTTGTGTTATTTTTACACATACAAGAAAAAACATCAGTGATCCAGAAGTACTATACTATACAGAATGCGACTTCTGATTTAGCTGGTGTTACTGAGGCAAAGAAGATGAAATACACCTTGCATGTTTAGTGATTCATTCTAGACACAATAGAGAAAACAGAAAAAGCATGCACAGAAGATGAGGTAAAAAACAGAAGTGAGGATCAAATGAAACTGTATAGAGTGCTTATAAACATCCATCTAGGAGAAAAAAAGAGTAGCAAGCCTCAGTGCTGGCAAACAGCCTGAAAGGCAAGGGCTGCAGAGGGCTTTGGTCACACTTGTTCAGCCACTGAGAGCAGCTGAAGGGCTGTGGTGGTAGCAGTCAGCAGCACATGGAGACAGGCATAAACAAGAACAAAATGTGCCCACATCTGATACCATTTTAATGAATTAAGTAGTTAGAAGCATGTTTGGGTAGGTATGAATACAAGTATTTTCAGTGGAGTATTTCTGATGTTAAGAAATCAAAAAAAAAAAAGGAAAAAAATGTTCAATTGAGGAGCTATTTTGCAAGTGCTAAAGTTTTCATCATGTCTTTCAAGAACAGAGGAATAAAAGAGGAATTATGATTCAGAAATAAGTCTGAGTCATATTTCTCCCTGCAACTACGCTTAGAGGAGCGCAGTATTAAGGCTGCCGTATTCAAAGTTAACACTGCAATACAACAGTTAAGCACAAGTATTTCTGATTTGTCACCTAAGCTCTTTAATTTAAAGGTTTAGTCTGGTGCCTTTAATATAAAGGAATTGAATATAGTCTTCCTAATCTAATGAAGAATCTGATCTGCAAACTCTTCATGAAAAGAAGTCAGAAGCAGGATATTCCTCTAAAGGAGTGTTAGACCAAAGGACAGGGTGGTTCTGCTAGAGCTGCTGCAGGTTGCCCCAACGGCACTTGATACCAATGTCTCTGAAGGCTCCCAAGGAAGCAGCTACACACTGATTTCATAGCCTGCTTCCATGCCTCTCCCACCCATCCTGCAGCGGTCAAGCTGGCTTCTCTTCCCCTAAGCCAGCGGACTGTGGACGAGGTGAGAAATCACTTTCTACTGCTTGTCGGAAGTGCTTGGTGTCCTTCAGACAGCTTGCTCAGGCCCAGGAGGAGCACAGCTCAGCATAGCAGTGCTGCTGCATCCTCACAGCCCTGCTTGTGTCACAGCAGCACCCGTGGGCTCCACAGAGAAGCAGCAGCAGGGAACTTCTACCGAGTGCTGCTTAGCAATTCATGGTCTCCACAAATTGCACTACTGAATTTACAGACTGAGGTGACCTCTATTATTGTGAGGTTATATTTAGCATTGGCCCTTTCAGAAAGGGACAGTCTATCACCTACAGAATATTTTAATACTTCAGAAAGCTTCCTCAGTTTCATAGCATAAGAAATACACACAAAATTGTGTATGTGTACATATACACACATTCAGCTACACCTGAACCAATACATTTTGCTATTTGATGATTCATTAACATGAATCCAATCACAAGTATATTTTGCTCTCAATTATATCTGTTTTTATTTCATTTTTACATATTTAAAAACAGATCTTTGACACTAGCAGGATCTAGTATATTTTTTCTCTGAATCATACAGAAAAAAACATCCATATCACCCACAAATGATGTGACTTATGTCATCAGAACATTTTCAGCTAATTGTCAAACACAGAAGCTTTCACTCAAATTTTAGTAAGCCTAAATAAACAACGACGAGGAGTTTTAGTTTTGTAAGGGTTGGTTTCCCATTCTACTCAATGCGGATCTGTGAAAAGAAAGTGATTTACTTGAGGATTTCCAAGTACAGCCTTTGAGTGGCACAGTGAAATAGCTATGAAATAAACTCTTCTGTCAGAGTTTTGTTTGGAGAAAACCCAGAAGCCTCAGTTGTTTATGCAATTCAAATAAGGAAAATTTAGTTAATTACCACATGCAACTCAAACTCTGACATTCTTCAATACACTGCTCACATACACTACAAAACCAAATCTTAGTCACGCATCCCTAACTGATTTCATACTGCCCCCCCCCATCTGCCTTGCTAATGTTAAAAACTGTCTTGGGAAAACTCTTTCCTCAATTTAGCAGTCTCCATTTCATATTTGTCACGCAGTGAGTTGAGGATGACTTATGCTGTAAGTCTAAATCTTTCTAAAGATGTAAATTGTTGTTTTGTGATTTGGTTTTTTGTTTGTTTTTTCTTTGCTTAATTGTTTTCTGTGCATGATTAATAATCTACAGACTATAACCCCAATGTAGTAGAGGCTGTGTGTGTTCCCCCACCTTTTCAGCCAGAAAAGACAAACGTGTTCAAGCAAATTTCAAGTAAGCCCAAGCATCAGTGCTGGAATTTTTATCAGGTTGCTTCCCCGAACATTCAAAATTCAACACCAGCCAGTTTGTATTGCGGGGGGGAATATATTTGATTAGATATCTGCTGTTCGTAGTAAGAAAAGAGGCCATAAATGCAAAAGGTAACCTACCTAAGAAAGGCAGGCAGCAAGAATTTTCTTTATAAATAGGTTTTTTTGTTGTTTTTTTTTTTT
>WBMW01002983.1:155598-202949 GCA_013396635.1 Penelope pileata
ATCTCAAAACTACTGCTGCAAAATTGAGCACTACCTTCCACAGAAGGCACCTCCCTCCCTTTCGGGCTGGGGAGGGAAAAAAATGCCCAGATGAATGCCAGGACAGCGACTGTCCTTTGACTCTCCTTCACCGCAGTGCTCTGTCTCTACTGATAAAAAGATCTTATTTAACAAAAACAACATACCAAGAGTTATGTTTTGCAACAGATATCATAGCAATGAAGACATAGCTGCATAGACTGAGGACAAAAGAAGTTATTTCTGAACCACACCCAAGCACGTCATTTTTCCCTGTTCACTCTCCATTTCTGCCGCAGTTTTTACATCATGTCTTTTTTCTCACAGCTTGCCTTTCCCCATTTCAACTGTACTCCCTTATAAAATATTCAAATTCAGAAAGATTGTTAAATAAACTATTTTTAAGAGCTTGACTAGCAAGAAAACATGCCAAGATATTCATGAGGAATGATGAAATTGTACTGTTAATTTCTTTAACTCAACGACAGTAGCATATAAGGAAAGATTTCCACCCTTTCCTATATCTAGTGCATTACATATTCCTAAACCTGAATTTTATCACTTATTAAACCAACATAAAAATGAAAACATCTCTCGTGACATACAGGGTCAAGTAGAAGCAATTCTGTATCGTCACCCACTTCCCCTTACTACAAGGCAGCAGATTTAGGCTGCTCCAGAAGCTTTGCGTTATCAGAGCACCCTCACTTTCAGAAATGAAGCTAGTTAATAAGCAGATCTTTCACAGGGGAGAATAGCATGGGTGAATACAGCTCTCCAAACACTAGGGCATAAATTTAGTGGTCAACTCTGACAATTTAAAACAACATATTTTGTTGTTTTCTTGCTCATTTGAGTTATACCTCAGGGTGTGACTTAGATAAGTTAAAATTCTTTAAAGCAGAATCAATATCATCACTACAGCCCAGCAATGTATTATATCTGCTGTGGTAACCCCTTCAAAGAGGCAGAAGGTTAAGATCGAAGAAAGAGACAGTTCTTCCTGGAACATATTTTAATCTAGAGAGATGCACAGAACTCAATGTATTTAGACTGAACTGCTGTGGTGAGCACTGAGATGTGTATTTTGTACTGATCATTAATTATTCTACTTTTAAGGTTGTTTTTTATGTGTTTGTTTTTTTGTTTGTTTTGTTTTTCCAACTGCTGTTTCCTTTAGCTCCTGTCATCCTGCTAGGTCCCTCTATTTACACATTCCCGAGATTTAGTAAATGTGTAGAAAATTCTAAACCCCTTATCAAATGACTTCCACAGAATTAATGGATTAGGCACACTACTTTTTCTCTATTGATTTACTTCTACACTGACAGAAAGAAGGCTGTTCTATGCTCCTAACAGAAGTTACTAATATGCTGCCGCAGTAAGTATTCCAGCTCAAAAGTATTAACATAGTCCAACGGTTAACTGCTGTTTTTACTGGCAATTCAGAGGGCTGTAACGTAGCTATTGTGTGCCAAATTCAATGCAGCACAGCTGCTATTTGAAATTGTTTTGCAGACGTAGTTCTTCTGTATGTAACATGCAATATATTTATCTTTACAACAGACGTTCAGAAAATGAGCACTGGCCCTTAGTTGAGAAGGCGCATACTGCTAAGGAGAACCAAGGTCTCACAACAGTGCATATGACGAGGAGGAGGGAAGGACAAACTCACCACCTATACTTAGAATAAATATTTTTAAGTGCAGATTTATTCCCAAATCGGAGCTATGTGGAAGGAGTTCAGGACCCAGTCAACTAAAAAAAGCTAATTATTTTCAAACGTCATCAGTAAAAACAGAACCAACTTCTGCTAAGTGCAGGCCTGATATTCAGCAAACATCTTCAGTAACAGCACCATTAATTCATGAATGAAAATACGGTTTACAACAGCGGCCCAAACAGATGCCTGCGAAGACGCCGCATTCTCACAAACTGCACACGTGTTATACTGGCACGCTCTAGATATATAATTGTATGGCTTCATCTAATTATCATGATTCTCCTGACACTGTAGTTTCAAAGGTCAAGTAGGATATTTCTAAGCAGTTCAGTGTTTGAAGCAAACTAAGAAGAAATTAAAATTTAGGGAAGGAGCAGGGGTGCATGATCTTCTTTTGAACTCAACCATGTGGAATTCAGTGATTAGAACTGAATTAATATACTGAAGAATAAATTAAGCTCAAGTTTATTTGCAAGTAGTTCAGATCACGTACATCTCCATCTTAAAATAATTTCTGAGCAGTTTACATATTTGTGGACATCTTTACGTTAAAGGAAACATACAGTAAAAATAGAACGCAAAGCAAAAACATCACTATTTTGCTAAAGCCCTGCTTGCCTCCATGCCAGCATTAAATTACTTGTTCCTTCAAACTCTTCCTCATCCTTATTGTTTTCCAACATATTTCTACCCAAGATAGAAAAATGCATTGTTTAAGGACTGGAGGATCAAGGACATTGATCCTCACAAACTTACTAACAACTTGAACAGGAAAAGTTATAAGACAAAATGATAGCTTTTCAAGTGTTTCCAGTACAGCACCTGTATTCTAAAACACATGGTTCGTATAGATAATTGCTTGCCTTTATGTCCTTGCCAGGAAGTACTGGGAATTTATCTTTGACATGACAGGAAAAAAAAAAAAAAAAAAAAACAGCTTTGTTGATATTACCCAATTTTTCTGTGTAGTCTTGTTAGAAGACATTCTTAACCCACTGAAAATATAGCTTTATCAACAGTCACTGATTAAATTACAAGCAAGATGAGATTACGTTGCATGACTTCCTTCTACAGCCTTCTAAAGTTATTAAGACTGCATTACTGCTGTTCAGGATCAAAGATTTTTCCCTTATTTTTAAAAAAGGTCTTACACAGAACTACTTTCCTGTTGATGATACTGTTGTGTGGGAAAAGTTATGTTATCCCTTAGAGACTGAATCCTCCTTCCAAACCTGGTGCCTACTACATCTGGGTAGTTATGATCAGCCACAAGCTAGTAACAACCCCTTTTTTTTCCCATCCAGTTCTACTTATACTAGTTTCTACCTTCATACCACTAGCTGCAACATGCCCTGTCCAACCTTTGACAAATGAAAACTGTTTTTGAGTAAAACAGATAATACAGAATGGGTCCTGAGATTAAACTGATGCCACCCAAACATTAGGATATACCAAGCGGCAGCTATGAACTTTGAGCATCACCTACTGCAACGCAGTCAATCCCCCTGAATCCTCCCCTAAACAAGACTCAAGAAACCACTTCAAAAAAAAAAAAAAAATCAATGTAGAAAAATTGAGGGTTATTTCTAGACTCCACTGAAATTGATAAAATCTCTTACACAGTCATTCCTTGATCTACACATAAACATTAGCAATTACATTGGTGCTTAAAAACACTGCATGGAATTGATTAGAGACTCAATATTAGAAAGTCAGTCTTGTCCTTAGAAACAAGGATCACTTAAAAATAGTAGGGGAATTTGGAAGTTTAATAGCTTCATTTTGTCATGACAATGTTTTAGTAAACAAGCTGTAACTTGAAGAAATGAAGTCCTCGGTACTGTTTAAAAAGGTCCCAATTTTCAGGTAGCAAGGTGATTAGTTCATAGCACATACTGTAAGATAAAGAGTTAGCTATCTATCTACATTCTGTTGCCAACGTGTATACTAGGATTTAGCCAAACATTATTTGGATCAAGTCACACATTCAGCACCTGTAGAGACCTTCAAAATAGAGCAGATGATTTGCTATGGACTTAATTGATGACTTCATGAATTAGTGGATAATCTTACCAGAGATTAAGTGGCTTTAGTACACATGCAGAGAAAAGTATGCTCAGTTGGTTACCCCAGCAGAGCAGAAGGTTATCACTTCGCTAGCTGAGGGACAACACTGTCTTAACAGTTGGAGCGAGAACAGCAGGAGCACACGTACCTGCTCATCTGTCAGCTCACAGACTTGGTCACCACTGTCCAAAGCTCTTACAGTCATTGAAGCTATTGGTATAATCAGGCTTTGTAATTATTCATCTTACATTACTTGAAGCATACCCTTGTATTTACAAAGAAAATACTTGAACCAAAACAAATGAGAGAATAGATTTTATCCTAGGATAGCAGAAAGGTTAAGGTCATTCATCTAAGGGATGTGTTTTCAAGTTTCAACCATTGCTGCAAAATTACTGTATGTCAACATCAGACACACAAAAAAGAACAATGGCAAATGAATTTTTTTCTCTCCATGATTATGTTTTCTCTTTTCCTCCCACCATGATGCCCAGACCCTGGACACGTTCAAGGCCAGGTTGGATGGGGTCCTGGGCAACCTGATCTAGTACCTAATCTGGAGGTTGGTGGCCCTGCCTGTAGCAACAGTGTTGGAGCCTGATGATCTTTGGGGTCCCTTCTAACCCAGGCCATTCTATGATTCTATGATCAACACACACCAGCTTTAATGGGACTAAATTGGACATCAGCTTCTCATAAGGCCATTGAGCAGTCCATCTTTCCCCTCTTCTGAATTTTCTCCTGAGGTGAGATTTTTGATAATATTTTAGCAGTAACTCCTTAGTTAAATGTTTTTATTCTTAAAACATAATTTACCTGTTATTTGCTTTTTACAGAGTGATTAAACAGGCTCGGTTAATACTAACATAGGCTCATATGATGATTCCGATATCAAGCAAAAGTTACAACAGGATACATCCCTACCTCAGTAGAGCTCAAGAAAAAGTTAATGACTGCAATTGATTTTGATTCTCAGTATACAAATAAAGAGGATATTTGCCTTGGTCCAGTTTTTGTTTTTATCTACTGCATATATTCTCTTTCCAGATCTATGAGGAAAATTAATGCATAAATCTGTAATTCTTGGCTAAACTAATTACCTTTATCTTTTATCATTTATGTTGCTGCAATTATACAGAAAACAGAAATTTGCCCCTGATTAATGCATGATAATAATCTAACAAACAAAGCTATATTTCTCAAAATAACAAAAAAAATGCCCCACAAACACCTCCAAACATCCAAACTGACAAAAAGAAAAGAAAAAAAAAAAAAAGCCAAAACAAGTCTTCCCTTTCCTTTCTAAACATTAGATCTCTATAAACTTTTCAGATAATAATTCAACTACTTTGGGACAACATATCTGTAAATACGTCTCACCTCTATTAAGCAAACATTTTAGACTTCTACTTTTCCTAGTATCATTCCTCTGAGTCAAGGTGCCTTTTAGGAGATGATAAGACTTTGGTCCAGCACGTGAACTATTTTGAGTTCATCCTCAATAGTTTTTATCTTGTTTTAAGGAAAGTCCAGTAATATGGAAACTGCTCCGAAGATAATGCCTCCTATTTATTACATTGGCCTATGACATCAGAGGCGGATGTTGGTGGTACAGCAGCAGAGGCTGAACCTTCCTGCCAATATTCTATTTCATGCTGTTGCCGTGTGAGATGGCAGCAGAGGGGCAGTCTGACTCAATGGTGTCTGACACAGAAGGACAGATGAAGAAAAGATGTGGAATTGATTCCTCCGTGCTCAAAAAATGGCTCCCACTGACATTCATAGATGCTTGCTGAATGTTTATGGAGACCAAACAGTAAGTGTGAGCACAGTGAGGCAGTGGTGGTGCATTTCAGCAGTGGTTACAGCAACAGACTGTCAACTCCGCTTGTGCAGATTGTTATGAGCTCAGCATGCAGGCTCTTGGTCATCACTGGCAAAAAAGCACAGCTAATGGTGGTGACTGTGTTGACAAACAGTGTTTTGTAGCTGAGAATATGCTCTATCAAACAGTGTTATTGTGCTCTTTGTATCTGTTCTAGTTTCCGTGGAAATAAATAGAACACATTATTTTCAGAGTAAGAAGGATTTATACTCGTTTAAGATTTATTTTACATCTTCTTTAAGTGGAGCAGTAATGCTATTAAGAGGTTTATTTTAAAACTTATTTTATTATCCTCTAATACGTAACTTAAGAGACTTTTCGTAGTTAAATTTGTTGGGAGCAGGCAGTATTTGCTCTGATTGCCATGAATTGATGCTTTAAACAGCTGCAGACAGTATGGCCTTTTGCATAAACCCCTGCTGGTTTGCAGATTTGAATGATGTCCTTCATCAATATTTCTCTGCTCTACTTTGTGACAGTAAGAAACTTACCAAGTAGTAAAAAGCATCTTTACTTCCTTAATGTGAACAACCAGTGACAACTGCAAAATCATTTTGACATTTGGAGAGTTGTTAACATGCTCACATTCTCTTTAGCATCTTGAACATGCTAATTACAAATTTCATTACAGGGAGAAAATGCAGCAAGCTCAAAGCTTGAATTCTGCATTTTCTGCTCACCATATGATCACATAAGAATGATGAGTTCAGGATAAAATAAGATATGAGCTTGTGGCACTTGAGAGCACTCTTTCTCAAAGCTACATGAAACTAAGTAAAAGAACAAAGTCCCTGACATTCGCATGGCAAACAGCATGGTGGCTTCCCAGAGTCAGAGGTGATGAGCACCTCTTATCAGCTACACACAAGCTTGGGCTACCTCCAGAAATCAAGATGCTAAGAACCAGCAGAGGACATGTGCACACACCAACCTGTTACTAACAAAGCCTCTGGGCAGAAGCACAGACCTAATACTTCAATTTCCATTGTGCTATACCACCACTACTGATAACGCCTCTTCCCAAAGTCTTACATCTCACTGTATTCTGCCAGACAGTCCTTCAACAAGGCATATTTTTCCTCCACACATTTGCCCATAAGATACTGTAACTGAACACCACATGATAAAGTCATTGGTTCACAGCAACATTATAAAAATAGCTTTTAGCGAGCTTGTGGAAACCAGTAACCTTAACATATGCTACAGGAATTTCTCTCAGCAGGATGACTATTGATATGAAAGCTTCCTTAGCAGAACTAGTCATTCTTTTATACAGGGATGCTCCAGAAGTAATGCCTCCTATTTTATTATTTTGGCCCATGATGTCAGCGGTGGATGCTGGTGGTATGGCAGTAGAGGTTGAACCTTCCCATCAATATTCTGCTCCATATTGTTGCCATGCGACAGATGGCAGCAGAGGAGCAGTCTGATACAATGGTGTCTGAAGGGGAAGTGTATATGAAACAAAGGTGCAGAATTGAATTCCTTCACATGGAAAAAATAGGACCCATTGACATTCATAGATGCTTGCTGAATGTTTCTGGAGACCAAATAGTGGGGATGAGCACAGTGAGGTGGTGGGTGATGTTTCAGCAGCAGCAAGAGTGACTTGAAACACAAGCCATGTTCTGGATTGTCATGCACCACTGGCATACCACAAAATGAAGAGCATCTTCATCAGCTTATCTGCTGGATTGTCCTACTACACTCACCATATAGACTGGATTTGGTGCCCTTGGGCTTCCATTTGTTTGGGCCAATGAAACATTGATTGTGTGGGCAAAGTTTTCCTAGCAACGATGTCATCATACCTAGCAGCTGTGAAACAGTGGGTCACCTCTACTGGTGCAGATTTGCACTAGTGCAGCACACCGGTGAAAATACATAGCTAATAGTGGTGACTATGCTGAAAAACAGTGTTTTTGTAGCTGATAATCGGATTTATCAAATAGTGTTATTGTGCTCTTTGTAGTTGTTCTTTCCATGGAAATAAATAGGTGGCATTACTTTCAGAGCAACCTATGTATAAAGCTCACATATATGCATATAGATAGAAAGATAACTTCTTCTGTATGTTGAATGTAAGGTAGAAAAATACATCTTTCCTAGATTAAAAAGAAGAAAAAGCTACAGTATAGCTTTTTAAATTGAGAGACATGCACAGAAATACACTATAACTGTTCGGTGGCAATTGTTTCAGCAAGGCAAGGTTCAGAGAGAATGGGACAAATCAACTGACATAGCTCAGTAAACAGACTTTCAAGGGCGTAAGTCCTTCTTTGGGTCTGAAGCTGAAAGAGTTTGCTCATGATATTCAGTCGAGGTCACACTGAGAAACAGCAAGTTGATGTTACTGTTTCTACTCAAGACTCCAAGAAAGGTGTGTATGGATGGGGTATGTATAGCCCCCAGCTTCCCTCACCGAGAGCAGTTTCCAGACATTAAATGAAATCACTTAAGTAAGAGCCCCTACCCTTCTCTTTAGCAGGTGGCACTGTAAACCAAACAGGATCAAACAAAACACTTAGTTCTGTGTGCATTTTTTGAAGCAGCATATTGACATCCACCTGATAACACCACAACTAATAAGATGTGCCTTCCCTTCAGATGCAAGCCATTGCTTCTCATAATAAGTAGCTATGGGAAAGTCAGCATTTTAGTGCTGCATCCTTAAATTGCAGTTCCAACATCAGTTTTACTGTTGCCTGTTTTCCATCACAGCTGGACTCTGGCCTGTTCCAGAAGGAGAAATCTTGTGCTCACTATAGTTTTTAAACCCAGCTTTACCACATCTCCAGTATACAGAGCCAATTGTTATTTCTTATCTACCAGTTGCCACAGATTATGGGGATCTATTTATATATTCAGAAATACTCTGAAACGGTGCAAAATACTTACCAGAGGAGATAGAGGCCAGAAGTGATCAAACATTTGGCAGATACTGTAGTTTTCTGACCAGTCAGCAAATTAGATTGCTGCTTCTCATTTAAAAAGAAAAAAGAAACTCTCTGTTCATAAGGGAAAAAAAGAAAAGATGAAAGATCAGGAAGGAAAGAAAGATGAGGAAGCCTGTTTCTAAATCTAACAGAAACAAACTGTAACCAGCATGCAGATACTTAATAGCTCTGTCTGTATGCAGTAGGCATTTATGTTTTACATGACACCTGTTTTTAGAAGAATTGTCTTTGAAGGGACAATAGCTGCCATTCTGAAACAGCCTGTCTGTGTCAGACTTACAAAACAGTGAACCATTATCAGAGTGCAACCTAACACATCATCTAGCTGGCTGTGATTACTCAAATGAGGTCAGAAACTCACAGTCCAGCAGCACCAGGTGTGCCTGACCCCATCACAATCACTCTTGGTCTCAGAGGCCTGTCCTGTGGGGCCTCCACTTATGGTGGACAGCCTGAGGTAAAGTCCCTCAACTGTCTAGTAGCAGGCCATAGCAAGCCTATGGGTTATGAAATAGAAGCAAAACACAAGTGGCTAAGATCATTGTAGTGAGTGTTTCTTTGCTTTTTCTTAGCTTCTCATTTCCAAGAATCCGTTTGGTGTCCTGTTTTTTCCATTGCTTTTAATTGGTATCTATCAAACTTATCCAGTCACAGCAATGGCAAACACTTGACTTTAATGAAAGAGTCATTAAAGTCAAACCTGATGTTTTGTATGGTTTGTAGGTTTAATAGCACAAGCAACCACCTAACTAGCAGTAGTTTCATATTCAGCTATTCAGATAGAAAGAGGTCTGTTATTCTGCTTTATAGTTACTAAAAAGAGAAAATAGAAGTCTGTAAGGTTACAACAAGCATTTTTAGAGCTTATCAATGAGATAAGAACTGATGGAGAAATAAGCCTCTAAATAGGTCAGCAGTTCCAAACTCCAGTTACCTGCGTGCTTTGCATTAGGTGATCGGCTGCTGCTGCTCCTAATGCAGACTGGAGGAAATAGGACATGTAAGAGCGTCTTAGTTTCTAACAGAAATTACTTTTCTTGTAGTGTCTGGTATGAAGTTATATATTGGTCCTAGAAGAAAAACAAAACTGATAACACCTGGCAGCATTGAACAGAGCCAAGGACATTTTCAGTTCTTCAGCTTTTTGTACTCATCTGCCAGGGAAGGGGTAGGGGGGTGCACAAGGAGCTGGGAGGGGACAGGACCAGGGCAGCTGACCCAAACCGATCAAAGAGATACTCCATATCATATGACATCATGTGATTTATGGAAGGGGAGGGGCTGCTGCTCAGGGACTGGCTGGATGTCAGTCTGTGAGTGGTGAGCCCTTGCTTTGTGGGGGTGGGGGAGGGGGGGGTACAAGTACTGTTATTTCTTTTACTTTCTCTGCTGTCTTAGTAAATAGCTTTTATCCCAACACACGAGTTCTACTGTATTTTCCTCTTAATTCTCTCCCCCACCCCACTTTGGGGAGAGAACAACTGTGTGGGACTTAGCTATCTGCTGGATCAAATCACGACAAAGAGATAGCAAAGCACAATTCAAACAAGAACGAGGACAACAATTTTGAAGATGCAAAACACATACCATACTGATGCATTTCTATTACTGAAGCTCTAATTAAAACTATACCTTCTCAGACCATAGGGCTTAAGAATTACCTATTGACTTTTCATCCTTGGAAGCAGTCTTAGAAACTTAATTGCAAACAAAAAAAAATGGACATCGGAGTTTCAAGCAGATTTTCTCCAAACAAGATATATATAAAAGCTAATGCAAAAATATGCCTTCCTACCAACAGCTCTTCAAAGTTTAAAGGTGATTAACGTAGCTACATTTCATGTTACTGTTGTCAAGATTCTTCTTTCTGCACGTCCTGGCAAAGATGAGATTTTAAAAGTATGCATTATTTATTCTGAAAGCAAAGAGCCTTTGCACATGACAAGATGAGGCCTTTGCCTAGGAGCTGGTTTTGATAGCAGAAATCAGAGAGTCCTTCTCACTTTTTGTTCTGCGCTCATTAGCACTGTCAGAAATAGCAGTAGGTGAGACGCTATATTATTCTCCTCCTCCTCCTCTGGGAGGCCAGTGATTATTACGATTGACTGACATGATCCATTTTCCAGATCTATTAAGTTTTCTCTTGCTTTATGAAATACATTTTTTTAAGCTTTATCATCTCCACTGCACTGCAATACTGTTCATCTCTGTTCCATAATACAGCATTTTCTGGCGTACTTTATCTATATAAGAGGGAAAAAATTCTTATTAAGTCTACACAAGACTTATTTATAATTAACTTGAAGATGCATTCTTACATGTACTGTGCCTGGCCAGGAAGGATTTGACCACATGGTGCTGTACTTTGGGTTTGTGGCTAAAAGCATGGATAATAACAGTGCTGTGGGTAAGACTGAGCAGTGCTTACACAGCACAAGATTCTTTTGCCAACACTGCCGTCTTCACTCTGTGTGAACTGGAGGTGGGAAAATAATCTGGATGAAGGAAGCAGATATTTTTCTCATCGTTGTTGTTTTCAGTCTAGAGCTGCAGCATTTTTAGGTGTGATATTCACAGAAGTTAAGGTAGTAATTTTCCTCTCATAGTCAGGAGGGATTACTAAGCATTTCATGACGAGAAGCCAAAGGACTAATCGTTCTCCCTTCATTCTGCATGAGGAACAATCTGTACAGGCATCCAGTCTGTCATATGACCCATCCTCCTCTCCTCATCCTGGTAGGTTACCATAGCGCCCACTAGTTCACACAGAGAGCTGGACCGCAGGGAATTAAAGGCTGGCACAACAGAATACACGTGAAGTTTTCTGTGTCTACTTTTCACCACAGATGAAATTGTTCTTTAATCACTATCACCAGACTCAACTTGCAGAAGTTCTCTGTGTGTTCCTCTTGTATCACTGTGTGACAGTTTGCTGCCGTCTGAAAGAATGTGCTCAAGAAAAGCTTCAGACCCACAGGCACCAAAGCAGCAGATAAGGTATTTTTGAAGAAAGAGACTAAAGAACAAGAGTTACTTCAGACTATAAAGCTTCAGGGATTCAGGACCTGAGGATTTTGTATCTTTTGCACTGCTCATCCATTTGCATTAGCAATAGTAACAACTGACAAAGTCCATCAAGAACAGAATTGCTTCTAGTCAAAAAAAAAAAAAAAGATTAACACAAGCTTTTGGTTCTGAGACACAGTTTGCACCTTCACATTTGATTGCTTAGTATTTAGCATGCTGCGCATATTAGACATAGCAAGCTTTGTGAAGGTACCACAACACATTTTACTACACTAAGGATTTTTAAAAGAAAGCATGAAAAAAAGACATTTGATTCAGAAAAATAAAGCTTGACAAAAAGTTTATTGGCTGTGCAATCACCAGATGGCAAATCAAGTCATCCTCTTGTCAGGCTCTTCATAACAAAAACAAGGTCACTTTAAAGAAAAGGTGACATTCTAATCTTATCTGCACAGTTGCAAATACAATTAGAAACTGTTTTTAAAATTGCACCAAGATCAATGGCAAAACTCAGGGTATAGAAAGTTCACAACCATCTGTCTGATATGGAGTCTGATAGATTCTTGGGGACTGTGACAGACAAATCTCCCTAGATATTATAGCACGAATGCATTAAGCTCTAAATCAACTTGCAGAATTTCTCAAAAATTGATTCAGAAGCCCACGTGATGCATGCATTCAATCTAGCACACTAATTCTGCCCCCAATCCACATGTGGTTGTGTTTTCGTCTTTTGTCATTGTTTTGTTATGATCTCAAGCAATCTGCAATGATTTGTCTGAGAAACTTTCTAGTTCAATTCAACTTAAAAATATCTCCATCCTTCTCATTTGGGTTTTCTCACATCTGACTGCTGCCAGATGTTATAGGTAGAGGCAGACAGAACAAGCAATCTGCACTGCTGAATGTCTCAGGCACATCCTAACAGGCTGCTGGCTTCATCTGAACGTTAATGGCTGATGGCAGAACAGCAGGAGCCATGAAGGACCACAGGGAAATGTGTTGAGAAGTCCAAAATGGGCACAGTACTTACGTGCCAGACGAAAAGTGGAGTTATAAAACAAAAACATAAAAAAAAAAGCTACGCACTACACAGTACACTGAAAGACATCGATAAGCTGTTTCAATTGTGACTTTCATTCCTAAATGACGCTACACAATTTTAGAAGGAATCTATCTTAAAAAATGGCCTTAGCCTATTGCATTCCAAGAAAATACAAAATCAGAAACAATTACTAAGATATTTATAAACTCAACTGCATTTTAATAGCTTGCTTGATATGCCGCAAAAAGGTCAAACCATATACATTTCAACTTCAGCAACATAATCATCAGATAACAGGAGACAATATTTACATAAGTATAGAATTCCTCATTAGTTGATTTTAAAATAAAGTTATCACTTCCATATACAGAGCTATCATTATGCTGCTTTGCTATTCTTAAACTGTTTACATATAAGTGCATTGGACCTTATCTTCACACTCTTTAAAAGCAACAACAACGAGAAGCCGAGTTGTTTAATCATAAGTAACATATCAAAAATTTCTTTCGACTTTGTATCACAAGTTGATAAGTTCAGTAAGAGAAGTGCTTTATTATTAATGTACTAAATTTAATGTATTTTTCTGTTCTTTAGTCCCTCTGTAACTAGTATTATTTGTTACTTTGCGAGTTTCTACTCCCCCAAGATTTGCACTGAATTATTTCACTGCAAGATTAGAGAAACAGCTAAGAACTTCAGTTACTCTCAATCATCAACTTTGCTCCAAGATTTTAAGTATAAGAAGTCCAATACATATAGTAAATCACATCTGAACTTTGCAGACATATTGCTGAAGCTTTTTCATGACACTCTGTCAATACACCTGCAAGTATTCTGAACTATGTGTCTTTAGAGACTAAAGAAAACTAATTCCACTTACTATTCTGTTAAAGGCCCAAGTTAGTTCACTGTTTCTATGCTGATATGAAAGAGGCCCAACTGCATTATATGGTATGTTATCTTTCCATTTCTTCACCAGTAACTGAACCACTACCTACTAATTTCACACAGGCAAAATGGTTTGATTAAAGATGATTGTAAATTAGTTTCCTTAAAAGGCTGAAGACATCCTACCTCCCTATCTGCTCTCTGACCCAATCATTTCTGCTCTTTAAAAATCAAACAAGCACCATCGTTTCTCAGTCCCTAAGTTAAATTCAAGTCTCTCTCTCAGTACATTGGATAACAAACTTTGTACTACTATTTCTTCAGTCAAAGCTCTCTGGCAACAAACCCCTCTCCGTAAAGCCCCAGTGACCACTGCCCCCTCATGGGGCTGGGGTAGACCAGCAAGAGACCCCACTCCTGCACAGGCTGTCTGCAGGCACTTCAGGATTGCTCTTGATGAACAGCTGTATGACACACACATTTCAACTCTTGCTACAAGTAACTTCAGGCCAATCACTGAGATAGTTTTATTACTAAAACCAGTGACCTGCCTATTTTGCTTTGCTGAAGTGAGCACAAAGATCATGCTGTGCTCCATCTATTCTACTTTGCCTGACTACACATGGTGTCAAGAATCATAGAATGGCTTAGGTTGGAAGGGACTGTAAAGATCATCTAGTTCCAATCCCCTGCCATGCGCAGGGTTGCTACCCCCTAGATCAGGCTGCTCAGGACCCCAGCCAATCTGACCTTGAACACTTCCAGGGAGCACCCACAACTTCTCTGGGCAATGTGTTCCAGTGCCTCATTACCCTCTGAGTAAAGAATTTCTTCCTAACACATAACCTAAAATATCTCCCTCTTTCAGTTTAAAGCCATTCCCCCTTGTCCTATCACTACCTGCCCATGTAAAAAGTCTCCCTTCTGTTTATAATCTCCCCTCAAGTACTTGAAGGCCACAACGGCCTCTTGGAGGCTCCCCAGGGCCTCCTCTTCTCCAAGAGAAAACAAGTCCAACTCCCTCAACCTTTCTTCATCGGAGAGGTGCTCCAGCCCTCTGATCATCTTTGTGATCCTCTGCTGGACCCTACTTCAACAGCTCCACATCTTTCTAGTGCTAGGGGCTCCAGGAAGAGGCCACACTTGGTTCTGTAGGTCAAATCCAGTAGTTCAACTGGGATGTGGAATACTGAGATCTCACTGCAAATAGCTACAGGATTCTGAAATGTTTGTTTGCTTCCCCCCTTTTAGGATTTATTAAGCCTTGACCAATACCTTAAATTACATCCTGTGCTCCATTGCATCTACCAAGCACAAATAAGAGCTTTAATTAAACAGAGAAGTTGGATTTGTTTCCCAGTAACAGAACATCCTAGATGTTCTCCAACCAGAAGAAAAAAAAAAAAAAAACTTCTGGCTTGGTTGTTTTTCCTGTTTTTAAGAAAAAAACAACAAACCAAGTAAAGAAAACCAGAACAGTAATTCTTCCAACTACTTTAATTTACTAGTCCAAAGCTTTAGTTGCCCAGGTGCCTATTCTTAACATCGGATTGGATAATACACAAATTGAGAGGACAAATTGTTAATTCTTTAATTCACACAATTAGCTCTACTCACATCAATAACTCCATTAGGGCCAAAGTATTTATTACAGGAAAGATTTCCAAGCTAGCGCATGTTTTTTCTTGTTTACTTTTCTTTTAGGAAGAGAAAAGTGAAACAGAGTAAGTTCAACTTCAAAATAGCTCCATAGGGCATCAGCAGTATGAAGTTAATTCATTATTTAACATTACATTTTCTGATGCTTTCCTTTATTAACCCTTGAATAATTAAAATTCTTGAAAGCTTGTTCCATTAAACTACTAATTATCTCATTTGTTCTCTGAGTAGTTGAAAGGCCAAACATATGAGCTATAGGTGGTTTTGAAACAACTATTTCCTTATGTTAAATGACACCCACAAATGTTGTCAACATAGTTCTTTGCAAGCAAAAATGCTGAAAGGTAGCTTCTGTAAACTTCTGTAGAACACACATACAGTATTAATACCACATTTGAGTTCAGCAGCAAAAAAAAACTTCTATAAATCATAATCTGATACTAAATTAAGGGATATTAAGCCCTTAAAAAAATTAAGGTTTTTAAGTTAACCACATTTGCTCCATTTCTTCCCACACACTCAAGTTATAGGATACTTTTAATTTAGCAGAAGTAGAGATACTTTTCCTCAGGTTAAATCAATAATAAGGCAGGTATCAGTTATCCAAAGATAAAGTTTGGGCCCAAATGCACAAAGGCAAAACAGGAATTGTTTCCTTCCAATGAACACTCAAAAAAATTTCATTGTTCTTTCTTCCCTAGGAAATCTTGCAGTCCATACATCAATCATATGTGAAGGAAAAAATAGAAAGGGTACCAAAAATACCATTCCACATTTTCTTTAATCATATAAAAAAGTCATCACATAAGCATTATTCATTCAAAAACTGTCTAATTTTTGATAGCCTAGGGCTAAGAGGAGATACAGATGGGAGGAAGTTAACAGAACAATCTACAGAGAGGAACTTGTCAGGTAAAGTATGATTTCAAAGGAAATAAAGAATAGAGAATAAAATTCTGTGCTTCCTCCACAGCTAAATATAAGCTGAAATATAGCCACTTACATGTATTTACTACTATTTATATGGGTGCATATGCCAATTACTGCTGTAGATTTGCAAGCAAATTAAGAAGCTTTGTAGGACCACACTTCCTCTTAAAATGTGAGAAGTGAGAAGAAATTTCCAGTATTGCATTCTCTGTCCTCTAATGATTTTTTTCAACAGAACAAATTCCTGGATCTTTATCTGCATGTTATTTATAAACACTCTTTAACATAATTTGTTTTATGGCTTTATGAACTGATACCACGTCTTTGCATATTTATCACAGTAGCAAAGATTTGGCTTTTGAAAACAGAGCTACACAGCATCTCTACTGTAATAGTAGCAGTAATACATTAATCATGCCATACAAGTTCAATGCATCCAAACATAGCATTAAAAGAATCTAAAAACAGCAGGAAGCAATGTTAAAGAGTAATATTTCTGCATGAAGTTCCATACTTAAAATGCATTTTATTATTAAAACTCTGAGACATCAGTCTCCTACTGCTGGCAGAGATGAGACTATCACAAAAATGCTGAAGATCCATGCCAATAGCTCATTGAAAGTTTTGCTGTGTTTTGAAGCCCAGAGCTAAGCATCCCATATCATCTTTCATATCAAAAGTGACATGGCTGAAATGAGATACTGACACCTCAAAGCTAAGTCAATCTACAAGCCCAGTTAGTACAACCTGCAATTATGCAACCAGTGTCAAAATTTAGCTCTAGCTTTAGAGACAGGATACTGATCTGACCAGGACAAGCAATGCTCAGACAGTATAACTACTTATCTGAAAAAAAGAAAAAAGTTAGAGCTCTGTTAGTGGTGAATACTTAGCAGCAGAATAAATACTGCTTGGGCACAAGTATAAACACATCGGGTATAGTTTTTAAGAAGTCTGCTATGTATGAAGTTATACGGGTTTTCTAAACACAAACAAGAATAATGCTTATACAAATGCAATTATGAAAAATTCTTACTTTTACTTATATTACCAGTTAGAACTTGATGAATACGTGAAGTTTATGGACGAAGAACAACTATGGCTTTTTGTCTATGCAACGTTTTGACATTGTTTTTTCCAGAATGCAAAAGAGAAAGAACAATTATTTTGTCATTGTCTTCAACACCATCCATGTCAGCCATACTAAAAATACTTGAAATTTGGTTTCCACAGATCTCCACATGCTGGCATCATGTTCACAAGGCTGGATGGGATACAAACCTCCCATCTTCACATGAGCCTGAAACTATACCAAGATTATTTTAATCAGGGAAGTAGCCCACCCACCCCACACTACGTACTACCATTAATAGTTTCTGAAAAAGTCAAGGCTAAAACATTTCAAGCTATGATGCTACGGGGGAGATCCAGCCTCAGACCTCCTGGCTCAAGCCCTACACCAACTCAGAGTTCAACTCACTCAATTCTGACCTCAAATTGCTGGCAGCTTGCAGAAAGTTCTCTTAAGTAACATTTCACCAATACTTTTAACTAAATTGGATAGACCAGAGAATATACTGTGAAATAATAGCAAAGCAAACTTATCCAACATTTACAGGAAAAATATGAGAAAAACTACAGTTGTTCATACAGGAGGAAACAGACTGTTGTGACTTCTCAACCACTGTACTGTGTATCATAGCAGGGCCACAGGCATTAAATGCCAACAGCAAGCTGATAGTATTCAAAGCTTGTAATGGCTTTCACTGCTCTCAAAACAGTTGAATACTAGCACTCTTTAGTAATTCTACAGCAAATAGGCTCCTTGCACAGTTTTCTTCCTCTTTTGACCCTGTAATTTAGTTGTGGTAATTTTCTAATAGCAGTACTTTCTTACCTCAGGGCATGTTAAAAAACTCACACATTCCTGAAACGGTTCTACTTGTAATTTTCAAATCTGACTGGGGTACTGGATGGTTTGAAAGCAAATTTAAAATGTAACTGCACAACTGAGTGATATATATAATTGCACAAACAACACTCCCCACACACACTTCTCCTACCATCATCACTAGAGACCTCTTCCAGCTCTGCAGAGGAGGCTGATGCTCTGCACATTAGTGGCAGACATGGGAAGGGCTGCTCAGTACTGTCTACCCAAGACTGTAAACCAGATTACACCAATCCTAAAACTCAAAAAGTCGCTGCCTTCTGTTCTGGCTCAGACACTTCCCAGTCACCTGGAGTTTTAAGATTGCATTTTATTGCTATGCTCCCCTCGATGGACCAGGGCTGCTATAGAGTACATAGCGCCTTAAGTGCAGAGCTTTCTCTCAAAACCGAAGATCCTTTATATCCTTTACCGTTTTTGCCAATGCGCAATACGGCAACATCAAGCGTACTGCCCACTGGGATATTACACAACCAAGCAGTACGAGGTAGAATTCCCTCCCAGTTGCACTGAAATAGATTTGCTGAAGGAAACAGGCAGTAGGAGATGAAATGCATGCTCCAGTTTTCCAAGAAAAGCATGTTAATGCCTAATGTGTGGTGTGGGGAGGAAGAGTTAAAATACAAAAAGAATGCATCCACTACAAAAAATATTGCTTAAGTGTTGCTAGGGGAAGATCAGCAAGACCTGTAGTGATGTGTTGAGTAAATGCCACTCATGCAAACTAAAACTGCCTGGGAGCAGCTCTCAGTGACATATCCAATTTCAGCGTTTACAATGTATGAACTATTAAGCTCAACCAATATGGCTCTTAAAGGCAGCCTTTTTCAGAGCTATACGCTGACTAATACTTTAATACAGAAAAGTATTTTGTTTGCTTTTCAGAACATAATTCCCAAGGAAAATTTCTAGCTTGTAGAGCAAACTGATTGAGATCCTGACAGCAGGAAGAAAATATCCCCAAACATATTCTGCTTATATCAAGATTCCTATTCATATTCTATCTGTAGACCAATGTGGCTTCTTTTTTCTATAGTGTCTTTTTTTGAGAAATAGAAGCAACAGTGTATAATTTAAAGCTAGTACATTAAGTTTGGCTTGCTTTTTGTTTTTTTCTTTTATTTTTATTTTTTATATATTTTTTTTTTTTTAAGTACAGAAGCCATTTTGTCTCAACAAGGAATAGTGACTTCTTTAAAGGGCAAAGATTAATTTAAATATTTGTCTGTCTACGTAAATATTTACTTTAAGCTTTGTGTATGCCTCTAATAATCTAACACTATTGTTACTTCGATTTACACTTTTTAGTGTTACAGATTTATCACAGGTTAAAGGCAAGCTAAAAGCACTGCTCAAATAACCAAGACCTGGACTACATCTGCTGTCAGAGAGAGGGTAGCATTCCCTTGGGCCCATGGTGTCAGCCTGAACTGACCTGGAGGCAAACGTGAGGAGAAATCACTATCCATTCATTGTAACCCTACTGTCCAGTAAACACATTTCCAGGTCAGTGGTGCAGTTCTGTTCTCCCAGCCCCTAACCCAATCCTCTGCAGCAACTGTTTTTCCAAAAGATATTTTAAGTTACTTTTCAGCATCTTATCTTTGATTTCTCACCATCAACCTAGACAATTTAGATAGTGCAAAGCAAAGAAAGGGAAAACAACTGCAGAAAACAGCAACAAAGTTCATTCTTTTGGGTTAGTTCTTTGGGTTCTTTCTGCATTGTTGTTTGTACTGTCAAGAACTGCAAGGTGGTATTGCGGACTCTGAATTACACATTGATACAGATCATTTGCCACACCTGTGGAAGCAGGCTACAGTTTCATCAACATTCACCACATCCATGTTAACTATACAGGGTTACATTCCTGTGGAATCCAATTGTTTTCTCCTGCAGAATTACTCACTGTGAGACCAAACATTTTCCCCAAGCATCTAGCACTGTATTTTGCATTTGCCAATACTGGAGGGAAAAAAACAAAACAAAACATTTTATTCTATTATCTACAGATCAATAAAACATCATTGAGCAGTGAAAGCCTCAGGTCCTATCAAGATACGTTTGGTATGTTTCCCCCTTGTGCTCCCCACTTCCTCAGAAGGGATTGGTAATTATCAGCAACACATTTGTTCTTACTTTACAGAATGTGCTCTGTTGAATGAAGAGTTGCGGAAATATATGGCGTTATCAAAGCACCTGCTGTGGCGTTAAGGCTGACACAAGTCCAGCAGTTAGAGTCTGTTGATATTTAATCTAGCAGACTGATTTCTTTTCCTAATTCTGCCAATCTTACTACAGTAAGATTTAACTTAAATACTTCAGAAATGATTTTTACCCTATTTATAGTGCATTAAAATCCAGATTTTATACAATTATGCATTTACTCTCAATGTCCTTCAGCTTAATTAAATAAATACTCAAGTTAATTCCTGTATTGTTCAGGATGAGGAAACCACAATTACATTTGAAATCTTCTCAGATTCAGACAGCAGGACACATCTGAATGAACGTTAATAGAAAGTGCTACTTCCCAGGTACACAGCATAGAATTAAACATTCAACTGATGGGCAAAATGATGCTGAGAAAGAAGCAGCAATAATTTATAGATTCTCTGAGCACATGCAAAGGCCTTTTCTTTCAAGAGGAAGCCTTCTTTTCTAAAGGTTTTCTCTTTCACCCCAGCCTTTTGAGTTCAAACTGCACCCAATTTAAAATAAATTAAGAAGTGTTGGCCTGTCTCTAGATGATCATTTTGCAAATGTCTGGCATCCTTTCAAGATTTTCTCCCTTTACAGCTTCCTGAAAGTGTTACCCATCAGCAAGTCTCATCAAGTCTGCTGACACTGAGTGAAGTTGCATAACATGAGTTTGCATGCAGTAGTTTTACATCTCTAAAAGAGACTCATATGACTAATAATAACTGGAACATTCTAGCACTTTTGGCATTTGTCTACACTGAGATTGAAATACCCATGCAGATGGTCTTCACAAAGAAGCAGCACACTGCAGCATCTCCAAGATACTCCGATACATTGATCGGGCAACACGTGAAGCTAGCTAATGCTGAAGTGTTAAATAATGCCACTTCATCCAAAGGCCCAGATGGAGACTCGTACTGTCACTGCATTGGGTGGGTGTGCAGTCAGTGTAACACAAGAACAAACAAACCATTCTGATCCTGTCATGCTCTCACGCAGCACCCAGCTTTATTCACAGGTACATTGTAATCACATGTTGTACAGAACTGCTGGTCTCATTGTTAATGAGGGTTCCTGTACTTAGCTTGCAGCCATTAGATTGAGAGTAAGAAGTTGAAATCAGCACCCACAGAGAGCATGGAATTCACCCAGTATTCTTTAATCAAATCCATGAATTCCTATAGTTTAATATATTAAAACCAAAAGAGCCTGAGTCGTACCATATTTACTTTTCTTATGATATTAAAAGCTGCTGTCTAGTTATACCAAAATTTTTTCTCTAGAATTTTACTGCATGAGCTTGGGAAGAGGAAACAAAAATAACCAAACAACCCATGGTCTGTACTTCTTAGTATGTCTATCACAAAATCTTCACAAGAAGAAGAGTGTTACCCACTTCCGAAACATTTTTCTAATTTCTCCCATGGGCTGCGCACTGGCCTGTCACCCAATCTGTACAATGAAGCTGTGGGGATACCTGCCCTGTCCTACTGAAACAGGATGATGAAAAACAGTATTCTTAAGATATACAAAATGTCAAATTCTAGTGCAACTGCATTTATAACATTCTGCATAAACACAGAAGACCCTACAATTCACACTAATTGAAGACGGAAGAACGTCATCGTGTCCACCCCACAGCTTTAAATTGAAATAATGCATTAGGGCTTTAGGAATGCCATTCCCAGGGAACCTAATTTACTTCAAATACACATTGTTATTTAAGATAGCTAAAGGATAAGCCTACCAATTGAAAAAATTATTTACTTTTTATAAAAGGTAAACTCTACATATTATTCATAGCAAACAATGAGGACTACAACAGAATTTTGTTAAAAGGTTTGCCAAATTAACTCATTTTTGAGACCTACAACAAGTATAAAGACTTATTTAAAAAAAAATAAAAATTAAAAATCAACCATGAGAGCCTCAGGAGGAACTCTAAAGAATCATGATTTTGAGAACTTAGCACTAAACCCATTTAAAAAGTGAACCTATGAATAGAAAAATCTTATCCTTCCTTCACACAAAAATTATTTTGAGAGATGTTTATATGCATATCCCTCCACCAAAATCCTAACTCATTGTCTTTAAATAACAGTAGTAAAACAGAATCGTATCACCTCTCTATGCTTTTCCTTGCTAAGTATTTAGCATATTTTGGCAGAATTTATTTTTGCATGCACTGTCTTGTCTCTAAAATGTGAGGTACCTATATGCTTTCTGTAATCTTTCTCCTTACACAGCCTCAGACAGCCTGGATCCCACTCCTGCAATTGTTGATTCAAGAACATGACTATTCATGCCAAAGGCTAAAACAATTAGATATGAACTTGATGAAATAGCTATACTTTCCATTTACTAAATGATGTTGAAGTGATTTCATATCTGTGCATTTGTAACAGCAGGTGCCCTATGCATTAGCCCTACCATTCTCCTCTGCCACTTTGACTTGTAACCATGAATACAAGGAACAGATTATAACCCTGATAGTCTGATTATCTCCGTTGTCACACTTCTCTGTGGTACTGTATAATTGTTTCACTAGCAAGTACTATTGATGCATTAATGTTGACAACACAATGCGTTTCTGCTAAACTGCCTAAACATTAGTTGTTCCACAGAGAGGAAAGAGAGGTCCTGAGGGTCAAAACATAAGGAAGACGAGTTATCAACTACTTACCAACAGCAGGCGCTAGGCAATGAGACATCACACATTCAGGCCATGTTCAATGTGCACTCTTTCCAATACCATGGATTAGTTTTATTTCATCAATAAAGGCAGAAGTTCTAATTTTGAATACAGCTAAGAAAACAACTCAAATATCTGTTCACACAACATTCAGCGATGATGAGGGGAAAAAAAAAAAAAAACAAAAAACACCAAGCTTGGAAAACTCACAATAGAACATGAAGGAGAGTCATATTTGATGACAGCAGAAGACAAAACTGAGAATCCTGCCCTTAGACAGAGGAAGTCTTGAAAGCGTCAGCTTGTTTCTCTCTCAAACATATGGCAGTGATTTTGATCTCTTGAAAACCCAGGTGAGGCAGCTGAATGTGTTAGCCTCTGAAGAATTAAACACAAGAAGTTAGGTCCGTGTCCACGCTCAGGATTCCAACTTGTTCATCTTTTCCTCTCAAATGGCACTTCACACCCTCAAAGCCATTTACAAAGCGATGTCCCTGAGCAGGCAAACACGTAGAGGAGGTGTAAGGCT
The DNA here is from genome assembly GCA_013396635.1 of Penelope pileata. Classification (NCBI taxonomy): domain Eukaryota; kingdom Metazoa; phylum Chordata; class Aves; order Galliformes; family Cracidae; genus Penelope; species Penelope pileata. The sequence continues at coordinate 179,172 of WBMW01002983.1, forward strand.
GAGAACATACCAAAGACTTTTTTGCTTCATCTTTGGAAGATGACCTACTCATCAATCATTTCTGCTGCGGAAGCAACAGATTTTATTTTCTACTGAAGCAGTGATTTGTCTTTGATGCATGAAATTCAGACTGAAAAAGGAAGGTATGAACATTTCAATGCTGATTAGTACCCAAGAAAATAAAAAGCTTTCAGTAGTGAGTGAATTTAGAATTGTTCCTCTTCTTGTCTGCAGATGTGGTGAAGAGGGTGAACTGCAGGAAGTAGAAACCAAGAAAAAAATAATAATGAAATATTGCAACAAATGAAGAGGTACATATGAAGCCATTCAGAATTATATTCTAATCACTGTATCATCTGTTTAAGCATTTAAGTAGTGATGTGTCTATAGAAGACAATGAAAAGATACAGAAGGCATACCTGATGGGCATCCTTGTAGGACAAACCTGGTTTTTATCCTAGTGCTTCTTTCTCTAAAGAACTATTACCTACAGTTCAATCAGTAGACTAAGAGATATTCGGCAAAAACCAAAAGCAACAGAATAGCGTTCAGTCTGCCAGAACAAGAAAATAGAAGCATGATTGCCAGATTGAATAGGCAAGTATCTGGTGTTGATATATGCTGACATCACACAGATCTTCTCACATGACAGAAGAATTCAGAGATCCTTACTCTGACTATTTTTATTTCAAGAGTACAAGTCTTCTCAAAGAAGCTCTTCCCATGAGAGAAATAAAAGTGGAGAAAAAATGGAAGTAGTTGAGCACTGAGTAAAGAACTGAACAGTCATTTAGTTTTGATTAAGTTTAAATTCAATGAGAAATTAAGTTCTTCCTAAAAGCATTCCACACTATGTCTGAATATGTAGTGACAAGAGAGAGACTATTTTTCAGATTTTGAAATATATCTCTTTGATATAATTGGCACTGTTGGTGAGGTAAGTCATGACATTTTAATAGTATTGTATTTCTTGATCATAGCTAGCGTGAGAGGGACTGCAGAGAGAAAAAGATGGAGTGGGATAGCTCCTTTGTGGAGCTCCATCTTAGGAAAAGATAGAGCTTGATTTTGTATCATTGATCAGCAAGAAACAGAGGATATACATATATACACACATGCAGATCAAGATACTGTAAATCCAGAAGGATATTTTCATGAATGATTGGCAAGTCCTAGGTAGCAGAGGTGATAAAGGGGTTCTGAAGAAACTTATAAGACCAGAGAAACTCAACTGTTACAAGGAAGGTGAGCGGCTTTACTAGAAAGAAGAAGCACTAGAAGAGAGGTTCAGAAGAGTTTCAATTATAAATGAATAGGTTAAAGAGATACTTGAACTACTCTTCTACAGAAGGAAAACCATTATTCATGAAACAGGGGTGCTATGGCCTGGATCCAAGTGCAGAAAACTGGATCATAATTGTGATTTAAGATTTTACTTGGCCTCATCCAGTCATGTGCCATCACTGCAGCCCCACACACAATCAGCTTCTCAACCCCCATGCTTCACCACGCAGCTCAGCGCCGTAAACCCACATTCACTCAACCTGAGCTGGGACACTGGACCAGAATTCACAGCAACTGAAGCATAAGAACATATTTAACTCAGGGCAGCCAGCTGGGATTGATAACACATTGGAACAGCACAGCCAGGCCACATGAGCTTTGTTTGCCACAGTTCCTGGGCTGTAGGCCCACACAGAAATGGCTTTGCTGTGAGAGCTCCATATTTGAGGACAGACCCTTTGCATGTAAGCCATATGCTAGTTTAAACATTTTATACTCTTTTTGCTGAAGCTGAGCCATACTGCAGAAAGAAGCCACACTGCAAATGATTCACATATCAGCAGAAAAAAACATAACCAAGAGGGTGGGAGCAGGATCTTGCAAGTCACTGAAGGCTCAGGCCGCTTCACTACGACACTAGCTTTTTATTTTTCCCAGAAGTCCTTTGATGCAAATATATATATGAAATTAAAAAGTTTGAGTTCTTGTTTTGATTTTCTGATAAAAGAAATCATGACTTTTTTTTTTTAAAACAGCAAAACAAGCCAAAGCACGAATCTACATATTAAAGATGATCTGATATGAAGAAATAAAAATAACAGGGTAATTAATCTCTTTCAATGAATGAGAAAGAAGGGAGTTCAGGTTAAGGTCAGAAGTACGCTATTTATATACTCAAGCTTATAAAACCAGAGAATGATACAAGTGCCCAACATTAGCGAGCAATAAGGACAACAGAAAAAAACCAAAATATTTTCATAAGTCCTCCCAGATCTCTTGCAGGTTTCTGGTGCTCTGAACAACAACAAAAATCAAGATGCTTGAAAGAAAATGATGTTTCCAAACCTCAGGAAAAAAAAGTGCTTCTTTAAGCAGTCTTTTCTTAAGCTTATGCATCTGGTTGTACTGACGTCAAAGAAGGAAGAGAGGAATTAAAAATTAAAAAAAGGCCCACACTTCCTAGCTTTTCCTACAAAACAAGCTCTGCCCAAAGGCTGTCAGTGACAAACTGAGATACCACTTCGAGGAGAATCTTCCAAGTACCTGAATCATCACTGCAGTGCAAGTTCATCTAAGCTTGGTTACTTTTCATTCCCTTAGAGGAGCAAAACAACACATCAGATGCCTCACTCTGGACTTTTCTGACTGACAAAAAAAGGTCTCAACCAACTATAACAATAAAATGGCCTTCAAGCATATAAAACAGCCTAACATGAAACACGCAAACACAGGAATTTACACAGCAGTGATTTATTGGGAAAAAAACATTTACTTTAAGAAATCCAAACTAACGCTGAACTAAGACAACTGTCACGGAGAACCACTTTGATCAAATACCCACATTGAAGAATTGCACTTTTACACAGTTGTATTGGCTAGAGAGTTAAACAAAGATCCTCAGAACCGATGGCATTCTGTTCTCTAAGAAACAGGAACAAATAAAATATGCAACTTCTGGAAGCATTAGCATTTTTCAGAAACATATTCCTATACTTCTGGAGTTTACATACCTCTTTAATGCCCCCACTGCTTCTGCGCTTCAATATTTTCCTTACAGCCACTAATTAACACATCAAAGCGTAGCAATACTGACAGGTATATTATCCTTTAAGAACATTAAAAACCCTTTTCCAGACAAATAATCATATTAAAATATGTTAAAGCAGTGATTTTTCTGTAATAGGTCATGAAAAATATTTCTAAAAATCTACATTGGTAATTTTCATTCCACCTTGAGTTATTCGTGATTTATTTCACATAAAACACCTTTTAGAGTTACAGTCACCTTGCCTCCCTCCCCACACACCTTTTAACATTCCCCTTCTAACACCAACAGTACTAGAAGCATCAGCCACTGCCTGTCCCTGACAGGAATAGCTGTCCTTTACTAGGTTCCCTTCTGTGATTATTCAGCCCTCCCTCCTCCTCATCTAGCACCAAAGGCAAATTTGGATTTGGATTCCAAGATCGTTCTATATAGAGTTGGGCTTTAAACCCACGCAAACACTCATTTGAATCTGTGCTAAAAATGTACACATACTGCATGTACCTACTTAATTTTGCTTTGAATGTCAGTATAAAAACAATAAAAACGTACACTGGGAAGCTGTTAGATTTCCAAAATTAACAATCATCTTATTTCTAAAAAACAGTAATGAAAATGGACCAGTTTTTCTTTCAAACCTACAAGGCACAATAACTTAGCCTGCCCAGAGTTCTTTGCCGCTACTAAACTACTTTAGGGTAAAAAACCTAGTTTGGTTATTTCTACATTGCAATGTACCTTAAAAGGGGAAATTTGTTCAAACTTTGGCATGATCTACACCGAGTATACCAGTTAGAAGAATTACTGAATAAAACTATTGCTAAATCAAGAGAGCAATTTTTCAGGTGTCTTATACACCTGTTTCCCAATTTAAAATTAGTTTCAGAAAAGAAACAGAAAAATAAACCAGCTCCCACACATCATAGATCCTTAAATTTCCTCCAAACAAGGCAAACAAAAATCTCCATGATCTAAAATAAAACGAACTCCACTAACAGCCTCAGAGACACTCTGTTATCCGTTATAGCTGGAGCTCCTATGTCAACACACAAACTTGCAATAAATCTACAGTTACCCATTGAAACGCTCTCATGCGATGTTTTGGACATCTGGACATGTGACAAGCATCTCTCTAGGGAACTCCATTAGCTGCACATGTCCACAGTCTCATCTTTCCAGTGATATTTTATGAGTGTGCAGTCTGATCTGACTATTGTGAGAGGATGCAAAAAAAGTTAGTAGAAACCATTCATAGCAAGAAGTCTTTTTTGTTTTGTTTTCATTATATCTGGAGAAAAGCAGAGTTTTAACTAAAAAGATGTTAAGGTATCATAGCTAACTATAATGCCATCAAAGACAAGAACTGATACTGACAACAAGTGGCCACTAACATGCACACATACCTCACTGAGCCAAATGTCAGAACAAATTCAAGTCTCTCAAACTCCCCTTTTGAGCTCCGGTATGTGCTTAAGCTAATCAGTTACTAAGTAAGAGGAAACTACTGCAGCTATAGCTACAGGCTGCTACGGTTCTATTTTACAAAATTAATATATACATTTGATCTTTTCTTTCCCATAAAGTTTTTATTTGCATAAAAGTAGTATTTCTCTATAGCTTTGCTTACTGCCTGGTAATCTAGATGGCTGAGCTGCATTGCACCTTACGTGCTAGACTAAAAACCCAGCACCAGGGTTCTCCATATGCATTATATGATACCTAGGTGCCTCGCTAAGAGACCCTGAGTGCATTACTGTTATTTAAATGCAGCTTTGCAATATATCTTGTCACTACACCTGTGTCCCCTCTCTAGATTTGACTCAACATTTACACTGAGTCTTATCTTTGTGAAGGAATTTAGAACGCACTAGAATTAATAATTTCTTCTGTTCTCAAACCCCCTTCTGCGATCCAATACACACAGCTTCTTTGCTGCTCTGGTGTGAATAACTCAAATCCAAACTTAAAAACCTCTCGAGGCTAGCTAATAAATGCACTGGACAATGACCAAAATCCATTCTGTCTCCCCTTCTTCCACAGTCTCTTCCATACCACTGTGGTCACAAATCACACCCAGCCCACAAAGCCTCTCTATACACTGCACCTGATGCTACAGCAGCATTTTGCAGTTTAGGCTGCAGTTTTTTCATTGCATGTGGCATGCCTCTCAGCAGGGTGAAAGGCATCACAAGCTTGCTGTTTGGCTACAACATGTCTTAGCCAAGGTGTTAGTCAAAAAGGAAAACTAAAGGCAAAAACCCTATCTCCATTGAGAGGCACACCAAACATCACCAAATGCTGAAGTCTTGCTCTGCAGAGAAGCATATTCCATTGTTAGGATCTCAAAAGAGTTGTAACTTGAAATTCTTGGGGTTTTCTTGATTTCATGATATACAGTCATTAGAATCCCCGCTGCAAATATAAAGTAAACAGTGCAAGCGCTTATCTTGATATAACAGTAATTGAAGAATAAGGGGCAAACAATTTGCCATGGAAATCTGTGCACTAAAGTATTTCCAGGATAACCAAACAGCTAGTTTGGAACTGTATGCAGGTTTAGGTTTAATTGACATTATGCTTTTGTTTTTCAGAGACTGAAATTGTCCCAGATAAGACTGTGGCTCTGGAATCTTCCTAGTAACTAAGGAAGACAGTGATAGAAAAAAGTATAGCTTTCAGCAAGCTTTCCACTCATTCATCCCTTCCATCGTAAGAGGAAGAAGCTTCACTACACAAGTTAGAAAAGTTTCACACAGCAAGGTAATCCCAATTTGATAATATCTATTTCATAGGCAGCCCAATGGTGTGTTCTTTTCCATCTGTAAACTTAGGATATCAAAAGGTACTCAGAGTACTGTTAATGCACAAGTTCCCTGACTTGAGCTAAGCTGCTGGAGAACTAGAAAAGTATTTTGTATTGTCTATATGGAAGCGTTCTTTTACGCCACTCTCAGAACATTTCTGGAAGACAGCAGGGCCCATACAGGCTCTTTTTTCAGTATTCTTTTTAATGATACATTAGAGACTTGGTGATAAACCTGGGCCACCTGCGAAGAATGAATCATTTGTATTGGTTTCTTAAATTACATTTGTATTCAGAGACCCACAAAAATAAAGCTTGTTTAAAAAAAAGCTAGCAATACAATCAACGTTTGTCTTTTCCATCTGCACACGTAGCAAGGAGGGACACTGATATCAGATCCCAAAAACCTCAGTGCACCCAGAAGTTATTCATGCTCAGGTGTAGTTTAGGATAAGAGTTTAGATATAAACCCTTTTCATAACAGTCAAAAACTCTGCCTCAGTTGTTTATTTATTATATATGTTTATTATATATTTGTTTTCCAGGTAAGTTCCTTAATAAGGGATTATATGTGACAAGATAATATACAAGACTAACAACTGATATAAAACCAACACAGCCTCCCAGCTACTGATCCAATCCATGTAAAACTTTTGCCTCCCATTGACAGAAGAACCTAATACTGCATGAGCAGTAACCATGAAATTTATCTTCTAATGTCAACTACGTATGCAAAGATTTGCAAATCTTAAGATTTGTTTCTCTTCCGTATAATCAGTATAAGCTTGTCTTCTTTAGTCTACTCTTTCCTCCAGTTTCCTTCTTACCAAGGCCATTGTATATACAAATACTTGATGCAGTATTTAGTGGAAGCTGAAGAGCTCCGTAGAAGGTCTACATAAACCTAAACAACTGCCCCAAATAATCCAGAAATTAAGTTCTCCCCCATACAGCCACTGCCTGATATACAAATAGATGCCTTGGCAGAAATGTAGGATAAGCCCTGTATTTATTCAGGCAAACAAAGACAGCACACAATCATTTCATTTTTTTTTTCCTGGAAAAGGTGGAAGGAAGGGAAAAGGGAAGAAGTCTTTGTAAGTAACACACTGAGAATACAGGCAGTATAAAACATTTTACCTTTTGATCACAAACTTGTGATCATTCATTGTTCAGAACATTCCTAATCATGCTGTGAAGAAGAAAAAGAAAGAAAGAAAAAGGAAGAGCAAAACAAACAAAAACCTGCTAAAGGGAGTTTTTCCTGTGGCTTGTTTAATATGAGTTTTGGTTTTGATTCTACAAAAACATTTAATCTGGAAAAGCAACACTAAGTTTCGATAAAACCTAAGGTGGTTTCTAAGCAAGAAAAATTTTAACACCTCCATGATATTTGCAGTCATTGTACCGTAGAGTAGTTAAAACTAAACCCAAGAATACTTTTACACACACTGAGGCACCACCACTTCAGACCCCTGAGTTTTGCAGTTCTTACCAGGCAGGAGTGCTCTGTGCTCACTCCCTCAGAGGGTCCTTACAAGCATTCAGACAGCCACTCACGAGTTAGCTTATTACTGCCCAAGTAGTTTGCTTATTCGGGTGAATAAAGCTCGAGGGTACTTCATGTTCAGGAGCGCTCAGCAGTCATCCCGTAACATAACAGGAGCATGTCTTACTGACAAGCTCTGATGAGCCTGACTCCAGAAGTTTAGCGTTAACAAATGCCAATTCCCACATCCTCCTTGCTGTTCATCTACCACATAAGAGAACTGAAACGCTTCAGCTTCCTTGCATAAAGCAAGCTTAATTGTCAGTTTAAAATAATACTCCAGACTTTGTAATGAGGCATATACGTTACTACTTCTCTTCATTATGCTCTGGAGAGCAGATCGATGAAAGGAATCAAGTGGGAAAGCTGATGGTTAACTACTCCAATGAGATTCTCCAGGGCACATCAGTTAGCAGCCGAAGTCAGAAGTATTTCTCAATAGCCAAAAGAAGAAAAATATTTTTGATTAGCAGGAAACTCTAACAGTGACAAGTTTGATTAGAAAAAAAAAAGGGTTATGCACGAAAAAAAAGACCAAGTTCCACCTCTAAAGACCTGCTTGCAGTTAAATTCCAAAAACTATAAAGGAGACACAGGAACGGCTTTGCTTAGACACTTTAAATCTTGAAAAAGTCATTTCCCTTCTATTGATGTCATTCTCAGTTTAAGCAACAGATACATTCTCTACTCTTTCCACAGCACAGCGAACTAAAATAGTATTTGAGTCACTAACGAAAGAGAACAGATGTCTGGTATCAACATGCTATCCTGCTCAGAGGAACCCAAAACTCAGTTCTCTGTTTGTTCCAAGTAGTTTATGCAGCAAAACTCTAGTTCAATGTCATACTACTTATTCTAAAGCATTTCAGACACTGGATCTTGCATTAGCCACAAAGGAGTCTAAGAAACATGGCATCCAAGACTTCCTAGGTTGTACCTGCATCAGAAACTCAACTGTGGAGCAAAGATTCTCTACATCTCACTTCACCAGTCTGTGCAACCTTTAGACTTCATGACCAACAACAGATACAGCCCAGCTGTGCTAGCACAGTGGCCTCACAAATTCAGCAGCAGCAGCATACTATAGTGATATCCTGCCTCTACTCTGATCATTTTAACATAGGATTATATTTCACCTTTACCAGAGATTAAATATCTTGAGGCTCTCTCTGGTCCCTTCACTCAACTGAGAGAAGGAACAGGTGAATTGGGAAAGATAAAAGAATTCATCAGTGCTACTCCACCATTCTGGAAACAGCTGTTCTAGCTGACAAGTTAGACCAGCAAGAGCAGGGGAATACTACTACCTCAACTCCAGTTCTTCTCATGCAATTTGATCAACTATCAGAGCTTACCATCAGTCTCCTTCACCTCACTGAAGCTTTGAAATCTCACAACAAATGGTTTCTGCCTGCTCATGAAATCATAGACAAAAACATGTTGTCAGATAGAAAGATACCATACAGGTTTTTTCTGTCTTCTTATTGGAAGGTCTTAGAGGCACAGAAAAAGCCAGCAGGATGTTAACAGAAGTCATTTCCAGCCCATTCATGGACTGCATGCAGTTTCCAAAAACAAGAGTTAATCTTTCAGAAACATTGCCACTGATTGGAGAAGACTGATAAGTAGAACTTGAGGGACTGCGTTTGACCTTGACTTTATTCCTTGTGATGCAGACTTGCACTTCATTTCTGCAATTGGTCTTGATTAATTCTAAAAGAATTAATCACCAGTTCACTCTTCACCATTCCCAAATCAGGCCTGCTAGCTGGTGAAGAGGCGCACACCAACAAAGATACAGTAGCACGCTTAAATGCATTGGCAGCCTTTTCCATTTGACACCCCCACTTGAGACGCAAAGCAAGCTTCAAGTGGCAGAATCGGATTTCTATAGAGATCTCCTCACACATGCAGATTCACCAATGAAGGCTGCTAAAGTTATTTATGCCCTTGCTCTTCTACAGAGCTTCTTCCAGTCATCACAGCTGTGCACATCAGGATGTGGCACATTTCAATCCTGCAGTGTTTCCAGGTAGAAACAGCCATCAAATTTTGACAAAGTCTTTCTTAGCAAGATCCTATGTAAGTGAGAATTTTAAATTGAGGTTTGCTTATACAAATTGTTTACATCTTTATAGCCAGTATGAGACAATAAGCAAACACTGTAAGATAAAGTACTTCACTTTGTGGAGAAAGTTGATCCAGGAGCCAGATAACACCTCAATGAAGCAACTGCTCCCACAGTGCAGCTGGCAACCTCTTCAACAGCATTTCTTCTCTCTTCATGTGCAGAAAAATGTTCTTGTTAAGATTACCCCTGGAACTATCTATTAAAACATTTAGGAAATCTTTTTTTCCAAGCAGTGTAATAAGCAGTGATGCTCTTTTGTCAGAAGACATTTTAACTGAATTCCAATCACTGTTTTGAAAATTATGGTGCTTCAAGAGTTAAACTCATTAATAGGCTTGATGGCCTTTATTCAAAAATAATTTTACTCAAACTAAGTTTCGTGAAAACAACTATTACTTGCTCCTACAAAGTCCAAGATAATTAATGTAATTTCCGCTAGATGTAATAGGATCAGTTTCAATTACCCTACTTTTCAATTATTCTCCATAATATCTTTTATTTTAGAAAGACTAGAGTGTCTTTATTAATAAAGTGTTAAACTGATAATGATGATTGGGGGAGTTAGGAAGAAGAGGGGAGAAAATGTCTACACAGGAAAAATTGTATCATACATTATTTACCCTAACTCACTCAAACTGTAAAGAAAAGGGAAAGACAGAATAAGTGACTTAATGTGAATGTCTGAATTAGACACATGGATGAATTATAAGGATTAAGGTCAAAGGATAGATAAAGAGCATAAATCTGCTCAACATTCATTAGGATGCAGATGTTTTATTTAAAGATACTTCTAATTCAGACCAACTTGAATAAAAAGTCTGAGATCAGTACTGTCAGATTTCTACTAAAACAAGCTCCTTCTGAATTGTCGCACAAGACTTAAGCTGGTGGCACAAAAATGTAATTAGAGAACGCTCCTTTTTGATGAAGTGCTTAGGCCCCATTTTGAGGTGCTAGAGATGAGGGAAAATATTGCATCCAATTACAAATAGTATGTCAATCCTTTACAGCTGAAACTGCTATTTACTGAAATAATTTCCTCACCTGACATAATATTCTTGCTGATTACTGGGTATTCACATCCATACATCTACATTGTGCCTGCATAAGCAAAGTCATGTTCTGTTCTGAGTATGAACTGCTTTCAGAACACAAAGGCAACAGAAAGAACTCAAACACTCATACTGAGGTGCCCTTGTTCTTTCAATAAAGGTCTGACCATTAGATACTAGGAGGTGGTAGGGTTTTTTAAATCTCAAATTTTTTTATTTTTTTTTTTATTTTAAAAAGAGTGCCTATGCTTGTAGTTCTGCTATTTTAAGTGCTCTCCAGAGCTCTACAAGCCATGAAGTACAGAATATTTTACTCTGTAGGAACTTTTCACATTGTATATTAAAACTCTGTATAAATCAAAGATCTCCTTGCATTCCTTTGTTAATTTTTCTTCCTTTTATTTCACCAAATCCTCAATTTGAAGATTTCAGAATGTACCCTGTTAAGCCTTACTAGAAAAATTCACCATTGACTGGAAAACACTGGATGCTTTTTTTATGCTAGGCTTGGTATTTACAAAGCTGTCAAGCTAATTTTATGGAGAGAACATTACTGTTTGAGTGATATTATACATCAAATAGATATTGATAATACAGCAGACATTTAAAGCACAAACACTGAAGTGCAAGAATTGGGCTATAACTGTAAATTTTATTTAAACTGGTAGCACTTATAAAAATACATTATCATTTGCACCTTGAAAACACTGTAGATTCAAGTGTCTATTCATGTTTCCATTACAAAACCTGTTTTGTAGCAATTAAAGACTTATCAAAGTTGATTTCCATCAACATGAAGCCTAGCATTACAATTCTCCATTTAGATGCATGTTCCCTTTCTTAATATTGAAAAACATTTGATGCAAATCATCCCAGGCCTTTTCATTAGATGAGCTCATAACCCTATTGCTTTTCCAACCAAGCACTGAAGTCTAATAAAGAACTGATATAATCAGCTCATTCTTTCCATATAAAATTTTTTAGCGTCCAAGAGTAAAAGGTGTCTCCAGGGTCTCCGTTTCCAAAGTTTCTTTAAAATGGCCTCCCAAAGACTACACTCCATGCTAACAGTACTAAGTGTGCTTGATGTGTCCCTTTTGATTCTGCACAATGCATAAAACTATAAGCAGGGCCAGTACGGCACTTCTTGCTCAGGCAAAAGTCCCTTTAATTTCTGTCTAGGCAGGCACAAGACAGTATAATCACTATGTTGGTAAGCAGCTGTGTAACCTACAAGTTTTCTTATGGTGAGCCACAGTTTTTAATGGCCATTGGGTAAGGTCCATAACAAGACAGCTTTGAGAAAAATATCCCACTTTGGGTGCATCGATGCCTCTACACAGTAAATCTGTCTATGACATGAGGAAGCAGAGAGAATCTTAGAGCATCCTGATTTGGAACAGACCCACAAGGATCGTTGACTGAAACTCCTAGCTTCACACAGGAACATTCAAAATTCAAACCATCTTTTCGCACCCCAGAAGAACATATCCAAGAGCTTTTGAAATGCTCCTCAAAGCTCCTCCACAACTGATCCTTCCTTGCCAGGAGCTGCAGCAGTTCTTAAAAACAGTACCCAGGAGAGCACTGGGTATAGCTTCATCAACCTTTTGGAAATAGCAGGCGGGGAGGGCACTTTCAAACATACATTCAAACCACTTCATTTTCCACAGTGAAACAGATATTGGGTTCTCCTTGGATCAAGCTAGATCAGAGCACCCCTCCTATTCCACTCACAAACAGATAATCCATAGAATCCGATTGAAATGAATCCAAAAAGTTTAAATATATCAATGCTTCATTTTTATTTTTATTTTTAAAGTACGTGAAGTCCTCAGTTTCTCCCAGCTCACATGGCACATACACTCCTGTTGGTTCACACTGCTCCATAAGGGCAACACAGCCAGAGCTGGTTCAGCCAAATGCCGTGCTTAAGCTGGAACACAATCTAAGATCTCGTACTGTGAAGGACTTGAATGTCAATTTTCCAGACTCCACTGTGACCATTCATCTCATAAATCCAACGAATAGGTAGTTATGATAATGAAAAGAATGCCTTGCATCATTACTAACAAGAAAATCCCTCATCGCTGATGTATGAGGGATGCTCCGAAAGTAATGCCTCTTGTTTCATTATGTTGGCCTATGACAGCAGAGGTGGATGTTAGCGGTATGGCAGTAGGGATTGAACCTTCCTACCAATATTCCATTCCATTTTGTTGCTGTGTGACAGATGGCATCTGACATAGAAGTGCTGATGAAGTAAAGGTGTGTCATTGATTTCCTCCATGCGGGAAAAAATGGCACCCATTGACATTCATTGATGCTTGCTGAACATTTACGTAGACCAAACAGTGGATGTGAACACAGTGAGGCAATGGGTGGTGTGTTTCAGCAGTGCCAGACATGAAAAACAAGCCATGTTCCAGATGGCCATGCAGATTTTTACGAGCACAGCATGCAGGCTCTTGGTCATCACCGGCCAAAATGCATAGCTAATGGTGGTGACTGTGCTGAAAAACAGTGTTCTGTAGCTGAGAGTTTGCTCTATCAAGCAGTTATTGTGCTTCTTGTATCTGCTGTAGTTTCCATGGAAATAAATACGAGGCATTACTTTCAGAGCAACCTATGTAATAACCAAATTTGTGAGTTACAAAAAGAAAAAACCCGCAACCCCCACACCACACCAGCAATGATTGCCTAACATTGATGAAAGCTAATTAATCCTGTTCTCACATGGACAGTCTGCTATTTTTAAAAGTTCCAAGCAAGAAGAAATACACGGACATAAGGTAGGGAGAGAGTACTGTGGGAAAGTAAATTAAGTATTTGTCCTTCTACTTTCTGAACTCTGGAGGAGAAAGCTCTGTCCTGTGTAGGAGCATTCACTTATTTGCAAGTGACAGCTCATTTAAATCTAGCCAAAGCTTTACTAAATTGCTTTGTATTTTAAGGATACACACAGGAAAAGATAACATTAGCCTGCAAAACAGCCAGTGACCAGATACCTGGTAGTTCAACATAGTCCCTTCAAAAACCATTCATTTCCCTTTTCACTACTTTCCCAATGACACTTTAAGGGCTGAATCTGAATTCTTGATCCAGTCATCAGTAGAACCAGTTGATGAAATGAACATAAAACAAAAACAAACGGGACAGTCACTCAGCTGTACAACCAAATAATCCTAAAGGAATTTGCATACAGAAATGCTGAACTACTGCAGCCTGTAACTCATTTCCACCAGCACTTACGTGAGAGGAGTAGTGTAAGTTTGCCACCTGAAAACCTTCACAATGATTTCAAGTGAACAGTAAGTTTTAATCCATCACTTGCATGCTAAGCAGAAAGTAAAATCCATGAACAAAATACAAATTAGAAGATATGAACACACACCAGGGGCAGAAGGGTAAGAAAGCATTTCTCACAGTTCTATCCAAAGCCCTTAAAAGGGACCAGGAAACACACTGACAGTTTTGCCAATGAAGTGTACTCATGCCTTCTAAATGCTTTTGTCACAATTCCTCATTAAAGAAACAACTGTAATTAGATGAGAGAAGATCCTACTCTTCATTTCTTAACCTTTGATCATTTACTAACTTTGAAGAAGTGAAACTGTCCTTTCTTACCAGTTGCTAAGACAGTGCTTGAAACACATGCATTGGGCTCTTCACTGGCCAATAAACTCAAATGATCAGGATGGAGCAGGGGAGGAAGATACAAGAAGATGAATAAGAGTAGGACATAGAGTTTACAGAAGGAAGAGCTGAGGAATACTAGGACAGGGTGTACAGTGCATTAAGCAAATGAATGAAAACAAAGGTGAATGCAAAATGCACTTGGAGAAAATAATGTGAGAGAAGTACAACAATTTTAACAGTAAAGGTGGGAGAGCTACCACTCAGGAAAGAAACTAGAATTAACTCACTATTCAGAAACAGACAGGTAGGTTTGAAACTGTCAGAAAGTGAACATTAATCCAGAAAGCATTGCAATATCCTTCCAAAAGGCCACATATGTCCATTTATTAATTCATATTGAAAGTTCTATTAATCCCATTTCAAAAGGGAGGTATAAGAACAAAAAAAAAATGCCAGATGTTGCAAGGATAATCAAAGGTATGGGAAAATCTTTATTAAGGGATGAAGTAGATTAATTTGTCATTTGAAGAGAAAACTAAGGGAGAGAAACAGTAGTACTCCACAAAACTATGCATAGCCTAGAGAAGTTGGAGAGAAGATTATGCCCTTCTATGGCAGGCAAAGTGCAAGATTTTGCACCTGGGTCACCACAACCCCCCACTGTCAATACAAGCTGGGGAACTAAATGGGGTACTGGTGGAAGGCAAGCTGGACATGAGCCAGCAGTGTGTCCTCACAGCCCAGAAAGCCAACCATATCCTGAGCTGCATCAAAAGAAGTGCGGCCAGCAGGGCGAGGGAGGTGATCCTGCCCCTCTGCTCTGTGCTGCTGAGACCTCACCTGGAGCACTGTGTCCAGATGGGGAGTCTTCAGCGCAGGAGAGACATGGACCTGTTGGAGTACATCCAGAGGAGGGCCACAAAAATGATCCAAGGGGTGGAACATCACCCCCAAGAGGACAGGCTGAGATAGCTGAGGCTGCTCAGCCTGGAGAAGAGAGGGCTCCAAGGTGAGCTGATAGTGGCCTTTCAATATCTAAAGGGCAGCTACAAGAAAGCAGGGGACAGACTCTTTAGCGGGGTCTGTGGTGATAGGACAAGGGGAAATGGTTTCAAACTGAAAGAGAGGAGATTTAGGCTGCCTGTAAGGAAGTTTGTTACAGTAAGGGTGGTGAAGCACTGGAACAGTTTGCCAGGAGACATGGTGGAAGGCCTGACCCTGAATACATTCAAGGTCAGGCTAGATGGAACTCTGAGCACCCTGATGTAGCTCTAGGTGTCCCTGTACATTGCAGGGGAGTTGGACTAGACAACCTTTAAAGGTGCCTTCCAACTAAAACGATTCTAAGAGAACTAGGTAGCTCTCAGAGTAATCGTAGAAGAATTTGAAAATGAAGTCAAAAAATAATTGTGCTTTATATGCAAGTTTTCATTAATGTTTTCAAACTCATTGCTAAATCTGGGGTTAGGCCAATTTTCATGGAGTCAGTTCCATGTGTAACCATTACAACACAAATTCCAGAGGTGGCTGGAACACTGGTGAAGCATGGCAGCATAAAGCCCATGCGATACAGACTTTTTATCTAATTCTTTGGTGAATGCTGCAAGCCCTCATGCAGCAATGTAAGAAGATCCTTGGTTAGACCTGGTGTAGCAGCTGATCAGAAACAAATGGAATGCCAATTATAACTTTCTCAGTCAGCCTTGTTAACGACTGATTGAAGGACCAAGGAGTCCTCAACTCTTTCTTATTTTTAGTCTCCAACTCATTCATAGAAAATGCATCACATCTCCAATTCTGTAAGCAGTCTCTGTGTACACAAACATGTTGTCTGTGAAGCTATCATGTTCATGTTGCATAACTGTTAAATGTAGTTTTGGGGAGTTGGTTGGTTTTTTTTTATTGCTGTTGTTTATTGTTCCCTCACACACCTCACCCAGGGAAATACTTTCACTTAATTCTTGTGTAGTCCACAGAACCTCATTCTGATCATGTTCCAAGGAGGATGGCAGAAGAGCTATTTTTCTATTCAACTTGAATCCTTCCTAAAGCTTTAACTAAAATTAATTTTAGCATAAGACTTATTTGATCACGACAAATGTTAAGTTAAACCTCCAGGAAAAAAAAATGAAAACTAGCCATTGGCAAATATTTCATTATTTGCACTTACAGAACAGTCATTTATTTTCTATGAAATCTATATGCTTAGAACTATTGACAGTCCTCCAAGAATCAGTTCAGTTTCCCTACCTCTCTCACGAGAGAGAGAAAAGAGAACGTGAGTGGCAGTTTTTGTTTTTCCTCACTCAAAGCTCCTGTTCTCTTGGTGTGAAATTCAGTCTGGCAGAGAACTGAGTTTCCACTGAAAACACCAAGACAATTATCTGGATGCCTAGTTAAATATATATACACACATATATAGGCATGCATTTGCTCCACGATGCAACATTTCATTTTGCTTTGATCCTAACTGCACCATCTAAATAAAGGTAGATAGAAAAAGAAAAATCTTTACAGTATGCTGAAATTTGTCCAACAGCTGCCTAAAGAAGGCTTCCAATTCATGGAAATGTATAATTACAGGATTAAAAAAAAGAGTGGGGAGATTGGAGTAGAACAGTATATAATGTCAGAATTAGCAATTGCTGGACAGGTTTCCCAGCAAAGGACTAGCCAAGGTTTTCCTTAGTGCAGTTATAAACCAAAGAGTGCCAGATCACAAACAGCTGATCAAGAGTTTAAACTCCTATTAATCTGTAAATATCTCCAACGCAATTACTGTTTAAATATGAATTTGAGTGCAGTAGTTTGTTTTCTTCCCACTGACAGCTATTTTTAGAAACAAAGCCACTCAGCGCAGTTTTGCATAATTCTATTGATTTCAGAGGCAGTGCATCAATTTATGAGAATATTTCACAATATTTTACACTAACAGGAAGATATAGATATGATTATCTCTAATCTATTATAGGAACCATCTATTTCATACAAAAGGATTCCCCCTTCAAAATCATTTTGACAAAGAATAAAAGAAATTTTGTTCCACGTTACTCTTGTTAAACTGAATAACTCTTACAAGCTCCTTCAGAAAGCAGAACTCAAAGAAGCATACCTTCCTTCACAGGAAAAAGATAATATATGAAGACCAAGCTGTAGCTTGACCTTTATCTTCATAAGTGATAACTCTCAAAAGTGACCAAAAGGTTAACTAAACTCTAAAAAGGTCATCTGTCTTTAATCTGGCTATATAGACTCTTTTCTGATGTTCAATAATACACAGCTACTGTTCACTAAATATCATCCGTCCATTCTGTATTTTCACCTTCTGTTTTCAGCAGCAACAAGATTTTTGTTCTGTCACATTACACAAACTGCAACTTCTTTCACTCCAGCACATTTTCTGGAATAGGAAGTATTTTACAATTACATAAGGCTAATTATGTTATTACCAATTGTTTGGCTTCTCTCAATACTTCTCCTGCAAAGCTAGATACACATACACTTGCTCTGACCCCAACATTAGTGTTTTCTTCTGTGCTCTAGTATGAGTTTTTCATACAATTAAGATACGGTAATTTTCTCTTCAGAAACGATGCATTTCGAATTGTATTCAGATAAAACAGTTCAAAACAAATAATCCAAAGTTATATCAGAAATAAAACTTCAAATATAATACACACTAGTATCACAAAACATCAGGTTCTTCTGATGTCCAGAGTTAAGAACTGTAAATGAATATGAAACATCGGGATTACTTCCTTCTCCCACCCAACATGATGTTATTGTTGTATGAGCAAACATTCTGACAGCGTACATTGTCTCATGGAATTATGTAGATTATTCTTCTTTCTCACCTCTTGCCTTTTAGCTATCTTGTGAGTCCAGTGAATTACAATGCAAGTTCAACACTGCAGAGAATCAAGTTCACCACTTTCTTCTCCTCTCCCTACCCAAGGGCAACATTCTGAAGGTTTAGTTTCTTCCACTATACCTTAAAATTAAACTCCTTTAGTAGACAAGTGTGATCTTCTCATTTTTTCATCAATTAGGTAACAAAACCCATGGACAAGAGACTTTATCTAGAACTCATCCTGTTAGCTTTTGTGTTTTCTGTAGATATCCATTAAAGTCAGTCTGGAACACTCACTGCGAAAAGCTTCCCTTCTCAGTTTGTTTTATAAAATTTGTAACTCTTAGTTTTGAAAGAATACCTAAACACAGAAACCTACAAAACATACAATTCAAACTAACTGAACAGAAACTATGTATCAAGTCACTCAAAGGTTGTGCTGGAAGAGCTTTTTAGTTTCACTTGTTTCTGGGATTAAGATAAAGAAAATAATAGACCCACATCCAGGCACTATTTGTCGGCTTAACCTATAGTGATATAGGAGGAAATGGGAAGTACCTACTCATCTAATGACTTTCTTAGAGCTCTCTTATCTGTAAGATAACTGTTGTTATAATTATCATATTTATTGCAAAGCTCAGAAGTAATTCTTCACTGTTATGCCCAAATTTGTGCATGCAAAGTCAATTTGGGAATCAATTCAAATCCAGTTCTTCACAGAAAGAACTGAACAGCGATTGTCATCCAACCATGCACTAGTTTGAAATGTTTGGGGAACAAGCTAAGAGAAGACAGGCTTTCAAAGGATAGACATCTCTTGAAAGCAATTCCACCACAGACAGACGTATAAGAGACTTGAGCAGAGGGCAGGGTATGATTTCATTCCTCACAACCACAGAGTACAAGACAGGACTGCTTGTCCTGTACACTGATAGAACAGATTCATGTAAATTCATCTTTTCTGGATGTGAAGCATGCAATGGTTCCATGATTTCTGAGAGGATCAAGGTTCAGCATGAAGAGGAGCAGTCCTAATGCAGAAGACTTTTGTCTCTAGTGTTCTAAGAGCTACACAGATCTGAGGGCATCTCCTGATTTTTTTTTATTTTTTTATTTTTTTTAAATGCAAAACACAACTCTGGCTTCCTCAAGGAAGAGTTACAAGAGAGATATCATGAAGCGTGTTACTCTCACTTCCATGCAAACACACATACATTCCTTCACAGGTCTTGGTCCAGCATCCAAATCACTAAATGTCACAGCTCACCTAGTGAGATGCTTAAATCAACAGAACTAATACTTCCCAAATGGCAAAAAGGTGAAACTAAGCACATTGTGGGCATTTGACAACCTTGTACATTTTTGAGTAAACTGCAGAGGGTATCTTCTTAACCTGCATGGAGTCATGCCAAGGGGCACAAGGGGAAGGACAATCAAGGAAGGGGAAGTGTAGTTTGTGGCTCGATGAGTGCACAGAGCTATCTTCTGACTATTCCCTCACACTACAGCACACAGCTTCCCACATCAAAGAAAATCATTCCTTTTGAGTCAAAGAAAAAGGAAGGACGTTTTGTCATGTTTTGTCTAAAGCAGAAAAGGGTAAGAGAGATGAAAGGGATTTAATGGAAGGGGGGTCAAGACCTCAGGTTTAACAACAATAAGCTTATATCTAAAGAACAGTAAGAAAGGGTCAGAATGAATGGAACATCATTTGTGA
This sequence comes from Penelope pileata, assembly GCA_013396635.1. NCBI lineage: Eukaryota > Metazoa > Chordata > Aves > Galliformes > Cracidae > Penelope > Penelope pileata. Next base: position 198,962 of record WBMW01002983.1, read on the forward strand.
GTTTGCATATCTATTGCTTCTATCTACATGAATCAGTCTAATAATAGCAAAATTACTAAGGTGTCATTTCAGCCTTCAAAATCCAGCCTTTTCTCATTTATTCTACAGCGTCTACAAGAAACAGAAAGAAGCTCAAGGGGTGAACAGCACAGCATGCACTACAGGTCAGCATCTTAAGTCTTAGGAATGTTTGAGAGATGGTCTGACAATTACTGAGTGACCTACTACAAAATAAATCAGAATCATTTAAATTGTAAAAGATCTTCAGGACCACGATAAGAGTTATAATCATTATGGCACTAAATACATCTGAGCTCACATATATAGTGGGGTAGATGCGTATAAGGCAAAAAGATTATTAGGAAAGGTTATTTCCACCCCAGCATGATTAAAGGAGTTTTCACAGAAAAAGGTTTCTAAGCAGCAGTTTTATTGTATGCAACAATGACCAATTTCTTTCAAATTGAGCAAGGTGACTTTGATCCAAGAAGTTCGCAAACCTTACACTCTATGAATTAAATTAACTACAGATTTGCCTTTTCCAAAAGTCTTTCTTAACTGAAAAGATTTATGTACCAGAAGACAACACTAAAAAAAAAAAAAAGAAAAAAGAGAAAACCCACACCAAGAACTAAGTGGTCAAGCATTTGTAAAAGCTGACATAGTTATTATTCAAAGAAATTGTCTCCTGCCTCTTTCCTCCTTCATTCAAATTTCTTCTCTATTACTGCTTTAAATGAAAGAGTTCGAGTTGAAACAAAGTCCAGAACCATACTGAGACTTCAGTTCAACAAGGCTTGGAGGGGTGACTGCCTAATCTTTTTATGCCTCTTCTTCAAAGAGAACAGGCTTACAGACTCTAACCGTGCTTTATTAAAATGCTTTAAGACATCATTTTGCAAGATGCACATAAGCGGAAAAATCTTATATCTAGTGGAAGCTCAGATTAAACAATCTGCTGAGACAGGTGGAATGTCTCCCTCCCACTACTCACATTTCTGAAATAAGGGAAGGGGTCCCTTCTAGTCTGGGTTACCAGTCCAACAGCTTTCAGCACTTCCCCAAGTTAAGCAAACATCAGACAATCCTCTCTCAAGTGTCTGCAAAGTCTTTCATCACTCCCGAAGCCTAGCTTGGCCAGCAGTTCCCTGCTGAATGCAGGATCTCTGCTCACTGCACTACTCACTAACTGACCGCTTCATTGCGTTCACCACAACCTTCCTCAGCCTAAGCATACTAGGAAAGCAGCAATTTCTCCCTCTTTTCCTTACTAGAGGAAGCATAACATGGCAAAGAGCACAGCAGCAGTCAGGACATCGTAAATAGTTCCTCCTTCCTGTCAAACTTAATGTGGCATACACTGTTCAGCTTGTCTGATCAGCAAAACATTTCTCCTACCACCCTTAGTGTAGCACATTCACTTTACCCATTCTTTGGGTATTTAGCCTCTTAGAATTCAAAGATGAAAGAAAACACTACTAAGTGCGTGATTTCACACTGGGGACACCTGCACCTCTCTCATCCAAGTTAGCTCGAGGACCTCCATGTTGCTCTGCATTAAAGAGCAGATATGCTTTATCTTCCCCTTCTGAATTCATCCATTTAAAGTACTCATTGGACCCTGGATCAATTTTCTGTGAGATTACAGGACCAATAAGCTGATGAACACGACATTATTCCTAATAAACACTGATAGATGTGGTATCTTCCTGTAATAGGATATGTGAAGTTATTGCACACCTGCCTGTTGAAAGCAAGAATTCACTTTCAGAATGAGAATATGTCTTGCTGCTTTCTCATTTCCTTGAGGATTTTCACATAATTTTCTCAAGTAGTAGACTACGGACAACTTTGTTTTTTCAATAATTTCTTTCACTAAAAGTAAAAAGACGATCGCATCGCCTACACTGAATAATTTCTAAGACAGAAGATCTTATCAGCTAAATCAGAGTTCTCATTAAGCTCCCCCTCACTTCCCACTGCCTGAAATTTGACCGTTACAGAGGAGAAAATGAATTGTTCATAGTGGCATTCTCGTCACTTTTTTCATTGCAGAAGAAAAAGCTTTCAGCTGAGAAATAAGCTACTGCATAAGAAAAAAGACAGTAGAACATATGCATGAACTTCAATATACAAACTTGACCCTGATTTCTCAGAAATTACAGAGTCTTGATCTCCAGATCCCATCAAAAGCTTTAAATATTCAAGTTCTCAGCTACTGCTGCAATCTAAGAACTTCATTAAAACTTTCTTAGCCTTCGCAAAACTTGAACTCTTGAAGCAATTACAGGATTACAATCATTGCAAAAAGTATACTAAGTTCATTAAGTATTTCCACAGCTGAGCCAAATTCAGTGCTCGCTGTCAGTGCATTTCAATGAGGGTATTTGACCTCATGAATCTGATAACCTAGTGAAGAATGTGAATACAGAGAAAGGGAGAAGGAAAAGAGGATGTTAGAAATAGGACTTTGAACTCTACAGTGGTAAAAACACTTACTTCAAGTGACATTATCACTTACTGGTTTTTACAATACTCCAAGAATTGGTTTTTAGTTGACCAACCATGAAGATGTGCTAAATCAGTGGCCTGCAAAGCAGGCTGCACAGGGCCCAGGGAGTGTGCAAGTCAATCCATAAGGGTGCAGGAAAAAAATATTCTGTATCATTAATGAACAACAATATTTTTAAGTACTGCTTAGTTCATCATTAACTCTTTTAGTTTGTTTTTGTATGTTTTGTAATATATATAACACATAAGCATGTAGTAAACATATTGAATTTACAAACAAATTAAAATATTGGAGAATAAAATATTAAAGACAAGAATTAAAATATTGCTCAAAGATTTTTTTTTTTTTTGTCTGGTAAGGGTATGCAATCAAAAATTTGGTGAACTGCTCTACATAACATATGCACTCAGGAGTAGCATTCTGAACACCTGTAAAGTATTTAAAGCTCTCTTAAACATCTATAACTACCATATCTTCATGTTCAAGTTCCAAGCCATATCAAACAAATAAAACATCCAGTAACTGTTAAATGCATCTAGCTATTACATAACCAAATCCTAATGCACATACAATTCTCTCTTTTATAGCCTCTGAATGCATATAATCTGTTTTCAAGCTCTGAAAGAGTATTAAGGTTTTCAACTGGCCTATCCATTAAAGTTTTCAAACTGGCTAGCTCAATCAAGGCAGAGGTTTTTAATGGAGGTAGAATGAAAGAGAAGGAGGCAGGAGGGATATTTCTTTAAGTTTGTGCACAACCACCACTACTTGACATTACAGAGCAAGATTCTGACATTCTTAGATTTCATTCTGTGTTGAGTCAAAGCAAACCTGCTACTTTTTCACCCTTAAAAATAACAGCAAGCTTTCATCAATATACATAATTTCAAAATTTGGAAATTATTACCTTCAGAGTAGTTACTTCTCTACTCAGCCCTACTTCATTATTTAATGTCTCTATTTTTAGAGCAGCATCAATAAGAGCACAGAGGTTGGTTTCTGCCAATTAACGCCCCCCTCAAACGTACTGAGGTCCAGTTCCTGATATAGCCCTGAAGGGAAATGCATCTATAGTAACGTTCAGGAATAGGGTCCTACACAGCTCCAGACTAATCCCCTGCCCATTGATAACAGTACCTTGTTTTTTGTTTTTTTTTGTTTGTTTGTTTGTTTTTTGGTGAAACACTAGCACATCTGTGCTTACAGCTGCCAACAGCCTTCTCTTCCAGGCACATCCAACTCGCGGGCCACATGCAGCCCAGCACAGCTCATGCTGTGGCCTGTCCCCTGCTGCTGGGCAGGGCAAGGTGGCCCAGCCCAGCCCAGCCCTGAGCATGTAACCAACGCTCAGAAACAGTCAGGGCATTATTTAACCCTGTCTGAGCTGAAGCCAGGACACAGGGAGGGCACAATGAAGCATCAATTCAAGTTATGTAAACAATTTTATGCATTTTGATACACTGGCTAAACACAGTC
>WBMW01002983.1:203091-239033 GCA_013396635.1 Penelope pileata
GGTATATTTGCAACTCCATTTTCAGTCAGCATAAATACATTACCTACAAATTTTCAAATGGAATGTACTGAGTTGCAATCAGACATTCAACTCAAAGAAAAATTTGATCACATTTCTCTACTAGACCTTCATAAGACCTCTCTTACCAGAGAAACAATCCCTCACTTCGCAATCACCCCTTATTCACACCGTTGCTTTTTGGCACTATGCACATTTGTGAGCAACTGTTTTCAATAATGTTGCACAGGAAAAGTAGAATTTTGTCAAAAATCTCTGACAAGCACTTTGAGAACTCAATAAGAATTGCAACAACTTCCAAACCAGACTGATGCATGAGTTTCACAAAAACAAGATCAAATACCCACTAGTTTAATGTTTTAGTTGCTTTAAAATAAATAAAAATAATTAAAGCTAAGTTCTATTACATACATCAGCTATATTACATACTTTATATGTGGCCCAAGACAATTCCTCTCCACTCACTGCAGCCCAGGCAAGCCGAAAGGTTGGATATCTGTACCCATGCCTTGCACCTTACCTTCTAGCACAAGAAACCAGCCTGGCTGAAGCAGTTTGCCACAGCCCAGCTGATATCCATTAGCCCAGATTTCCAAGCTTTTCTATCTCATTTTCATTGTCTTTTAACAAAGCCACCTCACAGAAGACCTGAGAGTTCAGTGACAGGCCGGTGCCAGCGACCTGAGGACGTGTTCAGCGCAGCCCCAGAACAAAGCCCCACAGCCCTCAGGACCCGCTCGGCGCTGACGAGGCACAACTGCGCCCACACCTCCTCCCCTCTTCCAGAGCCCCCGCAACGCGCTCACTGCGGCAGCGAGCAGGGCTCACACCCACCTTCCCCTCTATTTCCTTTCTCACTGTAACCGCCCCACAGGTATTTCACCTTTTTACAAAGTGGCAACGTGAGCTCTCTCCCGCCTCGCCGAGCGTTCCCAGCTGCCGCCTGCTTCCAGCGGCGGCCGCCGCCTCTGGGCCGGGCCGCCCCCACCCCTCAGGCCTCGCGGGAGCGCCTGCTAACGGCCCGCACCTGCACGAGGCAGCGCCTTGCAGGGCGCCCATCCTCCCCGGGGCTCCAGACAGCCACTTGCTCCCTTTCAGAAGCTTCCCCATGGCCTCCCGTTTACACCTGGCTGCGTGCTGAGCCGCGGAGTCCTCAAGGGGTTTGGAAAGAGCCCCGATCTTCCTACTTCTACTACTCAACAAATTAGTTTTGAAAAGCGTACAGGTGTTTTCAAGGGTGTGCATGCAAATCCTTCCTATGTGAACATGAATGAAAGAAAAAAAAAACCTTAACCATTCTGTAAGCAATGCATTGTAAACAAAAATTGAATGTATGTGCACATAATTTAGCTGGCTGCGTTAAAATGTACGAGACAACACTTTACACATAAAAAGAGCTGGTGTATTTCTGTTCACAGGAAAAAAAATTGCATGACGTTTCAATGACAGATCAGTGGCTACTTTTTCAATTTTTTTATGCCAGTAAAATAACAGCACTTGGAATAGTCGTGCGGACATCTTCCATTCCTCTTGCTCAGCCGCCTCCGCTGCGGGCACTCTGGGAAGCCCACTGTGATATGTGGGAAATGCAAGGCCATGCTAGCATGGATCAGTCAATCTGAGATAAAGTAATAAAAATGTCAACATTCAACTGTGGGCTTTATCAGAGGTGAAGCAGTGACAAAAATGAGGGAAGGCAGGACAGGGGCGCAGGGGCGGGCAGCTCAGGCAGGATGGTGGTCTGTCAGCCCCCACACAGGCCCTGCAGGGAGGGCAGCTGGAAACCTCCCATAGGGCCCCCTCAGCCCTCCTGCAGACCCCAGCTCACCCAGCAAGGCAGAAGCGGCTGCTTCTCCCAAAGGAGAAGCTGGCTGGGGCGGTCTGCCCCTTACCTCCTCCTGAGGGCCTCAGCCTCCTTACTTCCATGCCTCTCCAGCCTCTATGGGGACTACTTTGCCTCGGGCCCCAGGGGGCTCTCCCTCTTTATGCTTTGTCATATTAGAAATATATTTCTATTTTTCTCTTTGGGGCCCATGAGGCAGTACTGGCCAGCAGCAGAGAGGATGACAGCTTCTGTGGTGGCCTGTTCCTCCCGCCTCACATAGCACTGACTCACCTTTCAGTATTAAAAAAAAAAAAAAAAAAAAAAAAAAAAAAAAAAAAAAACAAAGTAAAAAAGCTATCCCCAGGCAGCATTTTTGTGTTACCCAATTACCCAAAGCAGCCTCCATGGCTGCAGAGACCCTTCAATAACCTGTCAAGAGCTGGTGTCCCTGTGTAAAGAGCTGTTCGTCCCTATATCTCATTTTAGATTGATGTACATGCCACATTCATATCCTTCAGCTCAGCGTAACATTTGCCCTTTCATGTTCTCAGTTTAAGCCGCTGGGAATTCAAAGCTATTTCAAAGCATAATTATAGCGATCTGCATATAAAAGGCTATATGTCCTATAGAGGGCTCAGCAGAAAAAAGCAAACTGCTCAAAAGAAGAAAATTAGAAGTAAATCCCACAACTAAGATTCAGTAAAGTTAATACATTTTTCATCTGATGTGAACAGTCTGTGGATTTGTAAAGCCACTGGAAAATCGTCTAAGCCACTGTACTGAGTCAGCCTTCACCTATAAAATAACGTAGCTGTTACGGGGGGCCCACATCTTCAAAGCTCACTCTCTACTCCTGTGCTGCCCTGCGCCTTGTTGACCTTAAGGCACGCTGCAAGGCTCGGTTGTTTAAGTGAGCTTTGAAGGGCTGAAGAGCTTCCCTGCCTTCCACCCTGTGGGCTGCTGCCTGCTCTTGAGGAAGGATTGTTCTGAAGCAACGTCACTTGCTAAAGACATCACAAAAGAGATATGGAAGGTGCCTTTTAAATTGGTAAATCCATCAAGAGGTCTTCTCCAAAAACTACAAATTGAAAATTAATTGTATAACATGGTTTTGCTTTGACTGCATCATACTGCCCTTTTATATAACAAAAGTTGAAATTTGGGAATTACAGCCACAAATGTTCTATGTGCTACTTCACCAAAATCAGGAGAGTCATAGTATTCCTAACACTGTACATACACAGTTAACCTCAAAACTCTTTAAAGTGCCTAAAATGTTTTTAATGTTTTTAGTTTACCTTACTTGCTTTACATACTTGGCTTAAAATATCTCTGACAAATATATATATATATATAATTTAAAGTTGAGTTGCATATAGTCACAGGATCTCAAGAACATCATAATACATTCAAATTAGAATATTTGCAACTTAATCGTGATTATTTGTAATAATGGTTTTCTGGGGTTATGTTTCAGAGGTGTTTTCCCTACCACACAGCATTATATGCTCTCTTTTTCTAATTTTCCTGGGATTATGTTATCTGGGATTTATGTTTTCTGGGATTGTGTTTCAGAGGTGGTTTCTGTACAGTACAGCTTTCCCTTCTCTTTCTTTCTCATTTTCCAGTTGTCTTCCCTGCTGACTTGTCATCACACTCTCCTTCATGCCACTCCCTTTTCAGTTCTTCTTAAGCTTAGTCTCCTTCCTCAGTTCCTTCTTTCTTCTTCATAAATCTAGACTGTATGTAGAGGTTATTTTCAAGGTAGCATAAAAGCGGTGGGAAAGCCACTCCAGGCGAGCTGCTGTTACTTTCTCACAGTAACTTCTGCAAAAGCAGCCACCCCTTTCACCCTCTCTAGGTGACATACTGCAGAAAACACCGCTCCCTTCCATTTTTCTAAGAAGAGTTTGCAGGACTAGTAGTCACTGGTTGGCGGAGAAAAGCCTCCCCAAAAAGTTAAAGCCAGTATTTTTAATTATATCAATAATTAGAGAATTTGTATCCAGAATGTTTAGAAATGCGGAGATACGCATTTTTTTCTATAAAGTTATATTGTGAAGAGGCTGGGGCATTTCATTTTGATAATGGCAGGTGACAATAGTCAGGACCCTCGATGATGCTGGAAAAGCTCAGGGAAATAAACAAAACCAAGAAATGTACAACCACCATTTCTGCATACGTATCCTTTTATCAGTAAAATGCATGCCTGTTAATGTTAATCAACTTTGTTTACTCTCTTCTTTGAGAAATTTGTTGCATTGCTTTCTAACTTGTAAAAAACCTCTTTCTGTATGGGTTTAGTTCTGATAAAATGTTCTAGACCAAGTTACAGTAAAATTAATAACAGTGTTTTTTTATTTTTAAACAAACTTTAAAACATCCCCTTGATGACAGGCGATTCTAGTGTGAGCATGTACTGGTAAACATGTACTACAAAAAATAAAATGCTGGTAAAAAGACTACAAGTAGAAAGACAGCATTTCTCAAAAGTTCATGAGAGACAGCACTCAGTCCTGGTTAGAAGTGTTTCCTTGCTTATTATTTGGAAATACAATAATTTGCTTTTATTTTAAAATCCTGTATACTTTAGAAAATGAATAACTTCAAGCTTTTAGCAGAGAAGCATCGAAGCATATGGTAATCCCAGTCCCAAACACTAAAATGTGCCTGTCCGTGCCAACTCTTAATTACCACCTCATTAACACTCAGGTGTCAATTGCTGGTGGCAAAGGCAATACTCAGTTGGCCTGGTTTCTGTCATGCACAATGTAATTAAATTGACCTCCGCAAAAGGAGCCCAGTAGTTGCCTGATACCACTTGGACACCGATTGCCGCACTAATCACAATCGTGTAATTTAGTGAATCACACAGTGTAATGAGGGAAAGACTCTGGAGAGTACCAAATTGTACTTGCATATGTAATAATGACTTTAAGGACAATTAGGGAAATAATCGTTGCTCTGTTTTCTTCCAAGCTAATAATGAACTGCAGTAACTATTTGAGTTTGTGTTGTTGATTTAAAACTTTAGCTGCTGTCTACTATTTTAAAATAATGGTTAGCAGCAATTAAAATGTATAAAAAAAGAAATACTTTTGTACTAGTATGAAAGATCCATCTTCATTATTAATAGCCCCACAACAGGTTACAGTTTCAAGTACTACTTGAAACTGTAATTTCTGTATATATAATAACTGGCTGCCTAATTAGGATCTGAGACCTGTGTTGGGTTGTGTGTCGCAAGAGAAAAGGCTGATTAAATGTACTTTGCTGTTCTCCAAAATGGGCCAGTGTGCAGTCATCCTCACCACGCAGTATCCTGTGTGAGCAGCAGCAATGTGAAGGCAGCCCACGCGGGCTGTGCATAGATGGGGCAAGACCAGGTGCACGCCGCTTCCTGAGTAAGGGCTCCGAGCATGGCACCAGCACCCAAATGATGCATATGGACACAATTATTTGTTTTAGCCAAGGTTTTAAAAATGCAGCTTTCTCTGAACAATGTACCACTTCTGCAGAGGACTCTCTGTCTAGGGACTTAGGAAGAGAGAGCTCCTAGGCTTGAATTTATTTCAATTGGCACTTAAATGAAGCATGAAAATTTGGAGCATAGTTTTCTTTAGCTCTCTCTTGGACATGTAAGAAGCTCCAGCAGTAGTTCCCTTGCTGATTCAATTTCATCTTCCCCTGATACTCTTTCCCTGAACGTTTCGGTACCTTACTGCTACATCCCGATGTGGTCACTTGATGTCAGCACCTAAACTTGCATGAGATGGATCTGGGCTACAACATGCAGCCACAACCCAAACTTGAGAGCCTTGAAAAGGCCTGCCACTCCTTAAATTCAAGGTTTTGTCTTCGTTACTCCGCAAGGCTCTGACTCCCCATGTAGACTTCTGGGTCTTACACAGGTACTGCAATGCTGGGCTTATATTTCTTTTGAGAAAAGCTCTCATCTTCAACTTTTTGCATCCACGCTCATCCTCTGCCAGCTGGCCATCTTTCCTACACACATTTCCTACATACATGATGTGTACCACCACCAAATTTCATTACTATGTGGATCAGGTAACCGCTGCTCATTGTTAGGTATTTTCCTCCGTTTGTATCTCTAAGCTCTGCCTTTGACTCTGATGGTTAAACTGTAAGATGAGATGATCTTTTATTAGTGTTTGTGCTTTCGTGAGTACAGGGGCTCCGTCTATGAATGCATCTCCTATGTACTATTGTTTTACCAAAATCTGATGTCCAAAACCAAGTATGAGTGAGAAAGCACATTGTATTCTTGTATTAATAACTGACAAAGTGGCATCTGACATGGAAGTGCGGATGAAGCAAAGGTGTGCAACTGAATTCCTTCGTGCAGAAAAAATGGCACCCACTGATGTTCCTTGACACTTGCTGAACCTTTATAGAGACCAAACAGTGGATGTGAGCACCGTGAGGCGGTGGTGGTGCGTTTCAGCAGTGGCGACACTGACAGAGGGTCACCTCTGCTTGTGCAGATTTTTGTGAACGTGGCATGCAGGCTCTTGTTCTTTGCTGGTGAAAATACACAGCTAATGGTAGTGACACTGTTGAAAAATAATGTTTTATAGCTGAGAATTGGGTCTATCAAATAGTGTTATTGTGCTCTTTGTATTTATTGTAGTTTCCTTGGAAACAAATAGAAGGCATTACTTTCGGAGCAGCCTACATGCTTGCAATATGAAGCAGAATTCTTATGAAAGTCACAAGTAAATTTTTAACAAAATGATAAAGAATGACAGGTACTTTGCACAGGGACATTGGATTGTGTCAGTGTATAACACATGGTAAATTAAAGACTGAACTTAAAGCCGTGCTGTAGGTATTTCTCATATAATAAGAATCCAGACCTTAGATTTTTCTTTTATGCTGATACCGGTGGGATATCCGAGCCCTGAGCTCAGATATGATCAATTCAATTGTCATGGTGAGTGGTTAAAAAAAAACAGTGCCAAAGAGTGCAAGTCATCTGATGAATAGTTACTGAGCTAGGAGGAGAACTAAGAAAAAAAGAAGTAAAAATTTTAGCTCCTTGAAAATGATGTAAACAGATTTGCTGACAAGTTTATGCAAAACATGCAGAAGGAGAAAAACAATTTCTAAAGATTTTACAAAATCTAAAGAATAGATGAAAGCATTTTGTTGATGATGTGTTTATTAAAGATTGTGAATTCTGGAGAAGTGATCCACCTAACAAAGAGAAAGCAATGCTGTGCAGAGATTATGAACAAACGGGAAGGATCTCTCTTGAAGAGTGACAGGCCATCAAGGAAATACACTTTCCAGTGAAGTGCTAACAGCTGTAGCAGGTGAGACTCAATCAGTTGAAAGGTATCTAATCTACAAACGAGGAATTCAACACTGTTTCATGCATAACTTTCCACCTGCAAAACACTGCTCAGCATGGATTGCATAAATATGCAGCTAAGGAAGAAAGATTCACTGTACCTTCCCAGTAGACATCTGTAAGTGTGTTCTGTGTTTGTTGAACAAAGAAAACTTAACATTGAAATACAGCTGATGGAAACACTGCACCCATAATTACAGGAGAAAGGAAGTCAGACTTTTTAATGTACTAACTTACTTTTGAAAAGCATTGAGTATATCTATCTAGCACCCTTCGACCCGAACAGGAGCTCTGGATGCTCAGAAATTCTTAAAATCAAGCTTTGGAGGCATGAATTATTTTTAGATAAAAAACACATTCAATGACTAATTTCTTTTTGTCAAAAGTTATGCAAGAACCACTCCTCTGCCCGGGTGAGGACCAGCTGGCAGTTCTGCAGGAATGGTCTGCTCTCTGGGGCTCCCCTGCTTGCCTGAAGAGAGGTAACCCACAAGTGGCTTTGTGGTGACATTCACATGAAGTAAATTAACTGTGCTAAGAAGTAGATGGCATAATGCCATGAATATGACAGCTAGCTGTAACCTTCTGAGGCTCCAAACCTCTGCTGAGTTTAGTAACTGTTGTAGAGCATAAGTGCACATAAACAATCCTAATAAAAATGCCTGACATTTAATGGCATTTTCCATTCACTTTTTGAGAGGCAAAGGATATTACCAATTTGGTCAGAAGTATTGAGATTTGCTAATGATGCTTGTAAAGCACTTGCCCTGTGTTCCTTTCACAACATTGTAAGTTACTCATTCATCACCTGTATTGTCTACAGCACTCCATCTGTACTTCATGTTGCTTTCCTCCCCTAAGAAATCAAGCCCTCATTTATGTGTGTGTGTGTGTGTCTTTCCCCTCCAACTCTGACGTTCCGTCTCTTTTTGATCATGACAGCTGCTGGTGATTTAACATACAAATGGCAGACAGAAATCAGCAGGCCACAGAGTGTCATTTGTTATCTCATTTTGTCTTTGACTCCTCACACACTAAGGGGAATAAAGAGAAGGATGGTGCTGATATAATTCAAGGTGATGAGCAGATTCTTCTAACATGAATGGGCTTCTTGTGATCTTCCATATTGTTTAAGGGTTCAAAGCCTTCTGAGATTTTGATCTTTTAAGTAAGCTATTTTCTCCCAATTTGGCTTCTATATGTAGAGATAAATTGCAGAGGGAATAGAGCAAGGTGTTAAAACAAAAAATCAATCCAGAGAGGTAATCTCACCAGCAGCAAGAAAGAACAGCCTCTGTCTTACCCTTCCTTCTTCTTCAAAGACTCTTGGGGAACACCAATCCTGGAAATAGAATAGGAGCAGGGAGAGGTCTTTGCTTCTAGTGATACAGTCTAAAAGCAATATTGCCTGGGTGGCCACTAGAAAATGGATGGACTTCTGGTATTACCAGTTTCCTTCAGGAGTACAGAGGGATTAATTCAGATACACTTTAATGTTACTCATTTACTCATTTAACTTTTAGAGGGAAAACCAGTATCTCACTTTTTAACTGTTTGCATTCATTCATTCTTTATGTATGTTCACTCAGCTATGAAACTGTAATTCTAAATAGATGTTTGGTATTTTGATTAATGGGTCAGTTTACCTTCTTTACGATGGACTCAGCAGGGCAAGATATCCACATGGGAATCACACAAATATGCACTAAACTGAGGACCTGATTTTATTCTCCTTGGATTATTCATACTAAACTGGAGTTGCAGGAGGATTTTACCTGCATATAAACAATTGTATAAAAATCCTTCAAATAAATTTATATTCATTTGTCTCCTGCAGTTGAGAAATCACCTTACTTGTTCAAAATACTGTCAGATCAATTCAATTGCCTTGGGAGGGAGAGGAAGCTGGGGAAAAGGAAAGACAGAACTGTCATAGGTGCAAGTTTTTTTCTTTGCAAGAGCAAACCAAGACCGAGAAGAAAGACAAAGGATCTTGAGGAATATTAGTGACAACATATGCACAGGAAATGTTCTTGTTAATTTATTTGAAACAGCTATTATTCTGCAATCTAAATACTCTAGTATTTTACAATAACATAGCAGCAAGGAAAAAACTATCAAAACAAAACTCCATCTGAAAACGGAATATTCCTTTTTCCACCCTCTTCGGAATATCTCTTACAACAAAGGCATGTTGTACCTGGCACCAGTACAGTCCACAGGAACAGGTTAGATAAACACGTATTGGTGAAGGCATTGCCAGTGCTGGTCCTGCAGCCAGGTAGCAGAATTGGGAGCAATGGCCTCTCTCTGTTTGGGTGCAGAGGAGCTGAGGCTAGGACCTTGGCCTCTGGTAGAGGTCAGCATCAGGCTCACCCAGGGGAATCTGGACCAAACACAGCCCTGGGACGTCTGAAGCCATCAGAGTAGTTCAAGAGAGTCAGGGGGGTGAGTAAATCCTCTTTTTATACCATTGATCCCAAAAGCCACATTCTTACTTTATTTTTTTCTTTTTGTCTTTCCAGCCTGTAATGCTAGTGTGCATATACTTAGGCCAGGGAAACTGCAAAGAAGTGCTGTTTCCCAGCTTAACTGGTACAATAATTCTGTTGTCCTCAATAGGATGACTTACAAAAGATTTACCTTCTAGGAATTTATGCAATTGACCAAAATCTCTGAACTTTTCAACATCTGTCAGGTAATGCCATGTAAGTCCTTCACAGTAATGCATTCTGTTAGTATCAAAATTTTAGACTGCTGTTACCACTATTATGTCTGAGTATTTTCCAACATTCATCTATATGGCTATCATGTCAGATGTGGTTTGCTCTCTTGCCCTCTCCCTTTGGCAAGAGGACAAGCTCTCTAATGGTTCTGTAATATGCCTTGTATCACTCTGTATGCTATCTACAAATACCTATTGAGCAAAAACTTTGTATAAAATATTAAATACTCACTGGAGAGCAAGCAAATGAGTCTATATTTAGTGAGCAATAATCTGTGTAAGGTGGCATGTGTGCCTAGTTCCTGCACCAAGAAATGTTTAACTGTTTTTGTAAAATGGAAAAGCAAAATAGGAGACAACACTCTCATTTTAGAAACTCTTCTAAGTTGGATTATATGAGACAGAGAGAACTGAATACAGATTTCTCACATCCTGAAAAAATACTCTAAAAGTCATGCCACCTGCTCTGGAAGTCATGGGTTCCTAGTCTTTAACACCTTGGGTTTTCAGAAGGATACTATTTTTAAGTGTTCTGGGAAGACAGATATTGAACAGAAAACTGTTAGAGAAAGAAGTGCTGATGGAAGCCCTTTTAATACCATACTGATTGTAGTATTTGCCCATGATGTTGGCCCCTGAGGACAAATGCTTCTTTTATATGACGGGATCTAGACCCAATTTTCTTTTCCCAGCCCTCTCTAATCATCAAATCCAGAAGGATTTAAGTTCTGAGTGGAAAGATGCAGAGCTCTTCACTGCTTTCTTTGAAGCTGTCCCATTTTACAAAGAATAATTATATATTCTTTTGACAGAGAGACCAAGGGCACCAAATTACATATTGCTCTCTAGACTGCTAGTTAGCTCATTAACCTGCATGTGGGGAGATCTCAGGATTGTAGCATCCATGTGGGCTTACATTATTTTATATTATAATCACCGTTGGTGGTGGGTTTTCTTATTATTTTGATTTAAGAACTAGATTCTATTCCCATCTCTGCAATAAACTGCATTATGACATTTTTCAGTTATGCTTCAGTAAAATAAGGATATTGATACAGGCATCTGTTGTAACACTCGAGTATATTTTGCTTACCAATAAAGGATATAAAGCACACAGAACAGAAGTCAATAGAAATCTAACTTTGAAATGTATTTTTTTTTTCAGTTTCCAGCTATGCACAGATTTTCCACTGCAAAAGGTTATTTCTTGGATAAGAAAAATAAGATTATTTCTGTTTTTGTTTTTCCTGGATCTTTAGATCTGTGAATATTATCAGAGTGTTCAGTAGAGATGTAGATTTCACTACAAATGTGCAAATGAAGAATTAAATTAATTAACAACTTTGCATGCAAACGGTGATTTCCAGTTTATTCCAGGTAAAATGGAATCAGGAAATAAATTTCCCCAGTCCAGTAAAACACCACGCAGACTTCAAATACTTTCTGTTACTAGTATTCATGCCCTTATCACTGAACAGGGGAGGTCTGGAAATGATTAAAAACGTAAACTTTCGGCTTTTGCCTGGAATTGTTTCTGGGTTAATGCTCCTTCTTGGATCAGATTTGCTAACTAAAATGAAATAAACCTCTGACTGAAACACAGGAACCAACAACAACAATTCAATAAACAAATTAAAAAACCAACAAGCTTAATATAAGTTTCTATATGATATCTCTGACCTCAATTCCCCTCACCAGGCCTGATCCTGACCCCTACCTCAAGTCCCATTGCTGTTCCCCAGGAGGTTTCCGGGGCTGAGGACTGACCCCTGCTTACGTAACTAGCCACTATTTTTCAACTCAGCCGTGATTTAAATGTATGCAGGGAGTATCAAGGAGTTGATTTGTTTATTTTATTTTTAACAGATTTTTTTTTTCTCAGAAGCTCAGTGAGATTTAACAGTATCAATACAAGGTATACTGTATTATCTCTCTTGACTACATTAATTATCTATCTTTTATTTCTAGTACTCACTCTCTGTCTTCTTTCTTTGTTACCAGTCAGAATATAAATCAAACCAAGCCTGTAACAAAAAACAGAATGGCTGTGAGCTCCTAGGGCATCATTTAGTCTCATCTTCGGGGGTTTGAGCAGGATAATGTTTGCTCGCATTCATCATTTTTTTGCAGATAGCATAAGCCACAATAGATATTTTGCTCTTGTGGTGAAATCTTTCTTTTTTGTGATACTTATGTTCCTGAACAAAGCACCATTTAAGTACCAATTAAAGTCATCTGCTAGACTAGGAAAAGCAGAGCACTCTCTCTTTCTTCTTGATGGTCGAACAGTCCCACAACACTGCTCTTCTGTCAGCATCCCACAAAGTTCCTGCTCTAAATTATTCTGATACCTATCTAGAAAAGCTGCAGTGATGGAGATGGAATTACTATGTAGTTTTGACATCAGGCTTCATTTAGGTCTTTTTTCTATTTTATTCTCATCAAACACCCCCCCACACATGGAGACATTTCTATACTCTGCTTCTGTACCCCAAGTAAAAGCTAGACCAGAAAAGATGATAGGAAACATCTTTCAGTGTAGGTCTGAAAGGAGATAATGTCATTAGGATATTTATTACCTTTCAAGGCAAAACTTTCTGAAACATTCATTGTTGGGGCTAGCATTTTCTTTGCTAGCCTTGTTCACATTTCCAGCCACCAGGTATGAGTATACTCTGCTCCAATGGATTTTTAATTGTTTGTCCGTTTGCACTGCAAAAACATTAATATTATCTTTTCAGGACTGCATGTCTGTCATGGTCTTCTTAGAAAATCTGAAGAGAGATGTCATTTAATTTGTTATTTTGCTTTGAGATAAAATCACTAGAAACGTCTCTGTTTTAAACTAACATATAGCCACATCCAAATTCCAGAACTTGATTGCACAGCTTGTTAAAAGCAGAGCTAGCGAAGTTTCCCATCTTTCGGTGTCAAATAAGTTTATTGCAAGCTACTCTTGCTTAAAAATGCATGCGCATAAATAAAGAAATGAGAACTTCCTTTTGCTACCCTTCAAATCACTGCAGCTTGGACCACTGCCTTTAATGGAATTAGGCTCTGATGCATATAAAATACAGTTCAGTTTTGGAACCTGAATGTTTGAATCCAAGGCTTCTAAAACGTAAGGTTGGTTTGGTTACATTCACTTCATCGTGTCGTCGTAAGGCATTGTTATACAATACATTACTCTTCACTCCTAGTGCAACTCAAAGATGAGTTATCCAAAATATGCTTTTAAGCTGATGACAAGGTGAACTTTAATCTTTGAAGTGCACGTATTTGGAAGCATACTGTTTCATGAATTGCTTGGCTCAGCTGAATTTTATCTGTTGTATAATATAAATAAATATTTTAACACATATTCATCTTTTTGTCTTCAGCTCTCTTAAGAATGGTAAAAGTTATCTGAATCTTGTTTCCCATTTTGGGTATCTTCTGAATGACTACAGTGGTTAACCATCCAGAGGACATTTTAATCAGTGCTGACACAGAGAACATGAAAGTTTTAGCACAGTATGCTTCATCTTGACTCAGCAAGATTTCCAGCACTCACATTTACACATTTTTGACAGGATGCTTCCTAAATGAAGCTTTTGCCTTCTGGAGAACTACACCCACATAAATTTCATTTTTCCTGATGTCTCAGCCAACATACAATATCATGAACTTTATTAACAAATTCAAATTCAAAAACAATTTCAATTCAAGAAAGCTGTCCACATTTGTTTTTGCTCATTTCTTACATATGAGGATATCTACAAAAACACAGATGCTCAGCAATGGATTTTAATGGCTGTATTTGTATATATATGTATCCATTTCATATCAAGACAGAGCAGAGAAAAAAAAAGTGAAGATCTTTAAAATGAATTTGAGCTCTGATTGCAGGGGTCAGTGCAATGGATTTAACTCACAGTTTCAGAATTTCTTATAGTATAGTAAAGTCTTACTGGCTGCCTTTTACTTCAAATAGAACAAACAACTTTCTGTTCTTCATAGACATCTGGTACCAATGCAATCAATTTGCTATGACTAAATGTCAGAGATGCTTATTTTGGCCCCTACGCCTTTGTATAGATTTTAACTAAAAAGTCCCAGTGCCATACAAGTTAAAGACTTGGACGAGGAACAATGGCAGGATATGATCAGCTTTCTCCATATAAGACATATAAATATGTAACAGCCTTGCAAAATTGCAATGACAATTTATCAGCCTAGGAAGACTAACTATTTATCCACCTTTTACCCTGAGGAATGATAGCACTTAAAAAAAAAAAAAAGTTACTGTGAGCAGTTAAAAGTTTTAAAGTCAAACAATGAAATGTGTGTGGTTGATTGTGGATGCGATGCATGAAGAAGGGGCTGAATTCAAATGTTGGATACAAAATTCCATTCTACACTAAGGAACAAGTCTAATTTTCTAGTACCATAAATGTGTTTCTACCCTTTTCTTTGAATTTACTGATAGGAGTGTACTCCTGTAAGAAAAAAATCCAGTGGCAACTTACCAGATTTTGAACTATAATTATATACACATACACACATCCCCCCCAACACACACATATATAGTGACTATAATGCATGAAGCATAATCTTTACAAATAATATATACCTGTGCACTGTCATTCCACTTAGTTTTGCAACAATAATGTTGAAAAATTACTACACCTTGTTCAAATCAGCTGGGACTATTTACTGGAAATACCTTTTTTTTTCCCTCTCAGTGGGCAGATGAGTTTAAACCTGCATTAAATAATGAGAATTTTATTTCAAGTAGTTAAATATTTCAGTATGTTTCGGTTTTGCAATAATCAGTCTGGAAGAAACTAAAGACTAATTTTGAAGAAACTGAATAGGCAAGTTGCTTAGATATCCATTGCTACACATCTAACTCAGGAATTAAAAAAAAAAAAAAAAGAAATGACATATCTGATTTCATTTTGTTATTCTTTATGAAATACTGTCTTGCGCTGGAACTTTAATTTACTTCGAAGAAAGTTCTTCACACAGACAGCTTGTTCTATTATGCTCAGAATTTTTATGTAAATTTAAACATTAAATATTGCTTCTGATATCTAATTGAAGGATAGAACATCTTTATTCCTACAGCTGTGTACAGATAACATCCTCTGAAGCTCAGTATGTCTTATGATGAAAATTACAGAACACAGGACTAAGAGGCTAGTCCATGCCATTTCTCTGAGGCAAGTTTAAGTACACTTATATCATCCCTGACAGGTATTTTTTGAGTTCTTCTTGAAAATCTTTAGTGAAGGAGATATTAGAACCTTCCCTACTCCAGCTTATGGATGTAGATACTTCTTAATATGCAATCTAAATATTTTCCAGCTACTTCAGTTTACATTTTTGTCCAATATGCAAATCAGAATCCTTAGACGTTTGTAACATGTACAGTTAAAGGAAGAGAAAAATTCAAAAGGCTAATGTTTAAAGGCATTTACATACCTATCACTGCAGATAGGCACCTAGTAGCATGATGGAATACATGGAGATGCTGAACAATTCAATTTCATGGAAGGTGGCTGGATGCAACGGGTATCTTCCCCACTAAAACATAGAAATAGGGAAGAGATTGAACCTCTGTATTGCCAATGGCACTTCTCAGAACTTCTCTTGGGACACAGCAGCTATGTATTGTTTTTAAATATGGCCTAAATCTCATGTCATCAAATGTGACCATACTGAAATTCACAGTGAGCTAGGGAAATCCACAGAAGTCTTTAAATATTTTGGGAGCCCAGGACATACTACTTAAAAACTTTCTGTTCCTTGACAGTTCTGCAACCTGTCATGATACCTTCCAAGACTCTCCCAATGAACTTAGAAGGATTTCTGTGCAAACATGGATCAACATCTATATTATCTAACATAAATTAAAAAATAAAATTCAAAAAATAAAAACTGTGTATATCAAATACACAGTTCACTGAAAGTATTCAGTTATGGAAATGAATGACATGGTGTGATATTTTTCAGTTTTTCAAAAAAAAAATGCACGCTAATTGTAAAGGCAGTTTTGTTAAATAAAAATACTTCACCATCTATGAAAGAAAAAATATTTTTTTCCTTCCAAAAGACTGAAAATAAACTTAATTTACATCTAGTATTAAAGAGGTAATGGGAAATAAAGAAAAACAAGTTTCACTGAGGGCTTTAAAAGCAGAAACAACAATTTAACAGACTCCTTTAAGTGAAAAAGACGTCACAGATTTCATTTCTGTTCTTCATAAAATTAGAAAAGCATGTAGGTGACTGCCTACAACTAGGGAAACAATCCACAATTGGTGTTTGTTCAAATCAGTAGCCACTGTTGTCGCTCCTTTTTGATTATGTTTTGTATAATATACACATTTTCAAAAGGATACCCAAAATATATTCTAGTTATACAAATGTGCTAGAAACATGCATTGAAAGTATTTAATAATAATATTTTCTTCAGAGAAGTAAAATTAACTTCAGAGCTCAGTTCAGCAGCCATTTGTGAGAGACAGCGCTCTCTCAGATTGATCAGAAATCTTGTTTGAATCCTCAGCAGGATGGTTTCCATATGGATGATTTATCTGTCTTTTAGAAACTGTCATTATAAACAAAAAATAATGACAGAAGGAAGAAAACCAGACTCAGTAACCACATAGCAGTGGCTAAATTCAGCTGCTCACACATTCCTCCGGCGGCAGCACTGGCGGGGATATCAGAATTCCTATATAACAGCATGATCCAAATTCAGCTGCAATCAATGAAAGGTTTTCTGTCATCTTAATATTGGATTGTCCCTAGGCATTTGTTCAAATTTGGCTAGACATTCACTGATAACACAGTGTTCTGTCGTTTGTTTTCAATATTTGACAGATACTAAGATACAGTGGGGGAAAAAAAAACACAATACAAAAGGAAAAAAAAAAGAAAAAACATTTTACTAGATTTTTACACTTAGTAAATTATACTTAAGCTCCATAGAAATGAATTTACCTTTGAAAGTTTACTGTTATCAGTGTTTCATAGAAAAAAAATTGCTCTAAGATACCATGTCCAACCATAGAATTATTACAGAAAATAAAGATTATACTCAAGGGCTTAATCCTTTTCCCAGCAGAGATGGTAATCAACCCCTTTTAAACTCCCATGGGAGAAGGGTCAGATGAGAATGTTCCATGTTTCTAATTTCAAACCACCTTTGTGATAAAAGAACCAATATTTTGGCATATAATTTGCCTTTGTAGTCTGAATTTGATCAATAACTATTCCTAGCCACAAGAGAAACATTTTTAGGCAATATATTTGTATAATTTCACAAAAGTATGTCAGAGAGATGTGCGTGTGTTCGTGTGTGTGTATGTATGTATGCATATTTATGAGCTAGGGATGATCTTAAAATACTTCACTTACATAATATCTTACATTGCAAAATGTACAGACACTCAGTGTTCTTTTCAACAACATATACATGTGAGTTTATAGAGCTTTACAAAAGATTTCATGATTCCAAATTAAAAACCATAGAAATATAATCAAAATAATGGAGAGTGAATTATACCTCTGATAGTACATAGCGCTCATTCTGGTAATATTGACAGCTGCATCTTTGGCATTGAAAATTCTTTACAATTTTTAGACAAAATGTTGTTGCTTACAGCTTTTTTTTTTTTAAACAAGAAAAACAGTATTGACCAAAATACGAATATTGGGGAAGTACTATTAAAGGTTTATTTTGTTTTTGTTTTTAGCAAGGATAGCTTAGGAACCCTGAATTACCTTCTCACTTTAGTGTACGGTGTAGACTGTATGAATCCATTTAAAAATCAACTAAGTTGTACCACATTTTTCGGAAAATTATATATAATATAATATATATATATTTTATATTTATTTAGAAGCTTTGAAATAGTACAGTAAACACTTTGCAACACGGTGTATAAACTACAGAATGTCTTTGATAATTTTGTGGGTCTTCAGATTAACAACATTTTTGTAACCCACAGGTGAAAAGAACATGATCACAATCTCTCTTGTAAAGTTGGAATAGTTTGGGGAACACTTGATCACACAAAAATAATATAAAACAGTCAAGTTTAAAACAGTGATATTGCATTTATAATGCACATTTCTTTTATCTGTACGATTGGCTTCTTGTGGTGAATATAAACATCTAAAGGGCTCAGTGACATTTTGGAGAGAGAAAGATATATAGTGCTGTAAACAGGCACACACTGATCAGAGAGGCAAGATCAGTTGCCTCTGAAGTTTCTACAGTTCTACACATTTCAACTCATTTCTCAGGCCTGCTGAGAGCAATTAGGTCCTATTGTTGGCCATGGTGTCTCCAACAGCACACAAATCCTTCAGTTAGACAGAACTGGATGGCCAAGATAATGAAGTTGAAAGTTGATGCTTTTTGTTGGTCGACTTTTGTGCAAATCATGCTGCTTCAGATAAGTCCTGTAGAAGTGACTAGCATATCCTTTTCCGTGCTGCAGGAAAGAAAGAAAGACACTTCTGAGAGAAAAAGGAAAAAATCAGTCCCCAACAGTTCTTAGGTTTAGTATTTCTTAGAGTGTAGAGAAACAATCAAAACTTGTCACAAATTGTCGCTTAAAATTCCCATTGTAGCAAACAGTTTAATGTTGATTCACTTCTTAGAGAAAAGTCTTTTTGAGGCTTGATAGTCTGAAAACCAAACTTCTCATGCTGTTTTATTATTCTGTCTAACGTGTCATGGCAAGTATTCCAGTGTGCCTATACAGAATCAGTACAAGAACAAGGCAAATAGTCAGGCTTGCAGGTTCAATATTACTGGAATTTCCAGGCCTACTTTTTCCTAGTTCATCTTGTTATTTGAAGCAAGATCTAGAATCCCCCAGATTCAGAAGCTGGTTTTCTTTCCTTTCAAAGTGAACCATTATCCTCATCACCAAATGACCCTTTAGTCTGGTTTGACAGAGAGATGAAAAAATGGTGCATTAGTGCTACAATTCAAATTTCAGCATTTACTGTCGGGCTGGAAATTAACTTGAGTTACACAAATGAAGAAGGTCAATGCATTAGCAAACCCATATCCTAATCCACCAGCTGTGCTAGCTATATTACCTCAATACACTGGCTATTTTAACTGTAATTGGGAGCAAAGGTAACAAATGATTTGTACTAGCATTCAGAAAGACCCTGGATTAAATTCTGATCTCAGTTACACAGGAAGTTGAGACAAGGAACTGGCTCACTTGCTGAAGCATTATTATTTCTATTACGACCATCATCTTTATAATTGTTAATATTGCTTAGTAAAGCTGATATGATAAAATCAGCTTTCACCTTAGCTCCAAATCAACTACATTCTTAATGTGAAACTCAGTATATTTCTGACAATGAAGTGTTACAATTAAAATAAAAGGAATCTTAACTTAAACTAAGCCATCCATATATACATGCTTGCATGTAACAAACAGATCCAGTCTCCATTCCATTTAACAAATATATACATTAGCCACACTTACAATAAATATTTCTACTAATAAAAATATGAAATTTATCTACTGTATCACAATGAAGACAGATTACTTACAGAAAAAAGTTAAAATGGGTGTTGCATGTTTGTTTGATCTAGCCTGCCTGTCCCATGGGATGCATACAGAAAATCGTTACAAACACTTATTTGTAAGCTATTTGTTCAACATACAGAAACCTGGCAGATATGTTATTAACACTAACATTAGAACATCTAATATATTATGGTTTTGACGTTTCCATTCTGTAGCAAATTAGCAGAAGAATGTGAAAGGATTTTTAAGTGTTCCAACAAGAGTTTTTTAATGCTGTAGTTAAGATTAATGGGATCAGAATCTTCATGATCTTTTGATGCAGATCAGACCAATCAAGTTTCTAGACAACCTTATAAGCATCCTTTTAAAAAATAACAAGAAACAATCATTCCAAAAATTCCAATAACAATAACAGGATCTATATTTGATCTTCAACACTTTCTCCAAAAGTTCATTACTAATTTCAGTTCTCTTGTAAACAGGTAAGTACATTAGCCTTGGATTGCTGTCTGCCATTGAGGAACTCATACTGCAGTACATACACAGTAGGACTTTCATGAGATAAAATTATACAGACATGTAGTACTACTTTCTTTCAACTCCTGTCTGACAGTGCATTTGTGCTATTAACCTGCCATGAGGTACACAGCAAAATCTATTTGTTTAGGATATTCTTTCAGATAATACAGAGATTGAGTTACTGTCGGAGTCTAATCTTTTGCTGTGTAAATCAGTAATATTTAAAATTTTAAACTTTTATTAATGTGCTTATATCAGGCCATTTTATAGCAATAAATATTATGTGTCAGGGTGCAGAACACTTGCAACTGTCCACCTGCAAAAATCCTTGTTCCAAATCCTAGCATATCTTCTGCCAACATACAAAATGCTTTGGATTTCAAGTGTAAGTTTTGTCCTCCATGGTGGTTTTTTTTTTCTGTATTTGCACAGTAATTTATGTGCAGGGAAATCTCTCCATACCTATATTAGTTTCCGTATTTTTACAGATGGGGAATATAAGTCAGAGAGGTTAAATGGAAAGGAGGATGGACTTAGCTTAAAACAGAGGGCAATAAAAATTCTGACATCTATTTCTGGCTCTGTGTGTGGATGCATGTGTGTTCACAAGTAAACCTGAAGAAGAAACACTAAGCCTCTCTGTATCACAATTTCTCCATCTGTAAAATGGGAATAATATTGCTTACCTATCTCCTAGAGGTGCAGGAAGGTTTTAATCACTATTCTTTATAATCCACTTTGAGATCCAGAGATGGCAAATGCTACAGAAATGGAAGTATCAGAGTCAGTGTAAGAGCTGGAACAAGAACACCATAATTTCTGGTGCCTAATTCTCCTCCGAGATCCCAGCTCTCTTTTTCATTTTTATTTTATTTCCTGTTGCAAATTCTCAGACCAAGTGCATAGGGAAGCATCAAGTCTGTGTGAGTATGGATGTTAGAAAGAGGGTTTTAATGATGAGCCATTTCCTAATTCCATTAATGTAATTATACTATTTGTACATATGTATATAGTCTAACAGTGATTGAGTGAACAAGATGATTAAATAATCACAAGCATTCCAATTAAAATTCTTGGGGTACATGATTTATGCTGTACTGACTGTTGGTTCTTCTCTAAAGACCTTAACAAAGGTTTTAAGCATTGCAGTAAGAATGCTTAATGTATGAAATTTATATGGAATTTCAATAAAAACAGGAAATAGAACACAGCAAAAATATATTAAGATTCATTTATCCCTCTGTACTCATTAGTAAGCCTCCCATACACAGTGATGAGCTAGTTCTGTGTAGGTTGATGAGAACGACGTGTAAAGAGATCAGTGGAAGGTGAACAGAAAAAGAAATGAAAAATGCTAACATAAGAAACAGAAGATAGAGAATAAAATAAGCATCGATTATTCCTAGGCTTATGAATCAGAAATGAACAGAAAATACTGTAAAGCCCTTATAAATAAATCTTTCTTCCACCCTAAAGTGAATCATCCTATTGCATCCAAACGATGTCAAACTACTCCCTTACAGCCAGGAATACAGCAATATACATTTCTTCTTCTGGCAAACCCTAGAAAGTATCGTATGTACTTGGAAGACCTTCAAACTGAATAAAAGAGTTCTGTTTAGTATTGCTAGCTAATCTAACTAGGGCAGAGAGAAGGCCCACTGCTTCCTTGCACTGCTGGCAACCAAACCAGCAAAAGAAGACATGCTGTACCTTTTATAATTATTGTCACTTTCTCTGTACTATATTTAGGAGCTCCATAATGTCCCACAACATTATATCTGCTGTAACAGAATGACTGCAGAGTTCCCCCAAGTGCCAACAGTCTAAAGATCCAAATGAACCCCTAGCTAATAAGACCTCCGAAGAACATGGAATGCTGTGTGTGCTGCTGCAGTTACAGAAATATTACCGATCCCCCCCCACTTACGTGAAAGAAGGCACTTCAACCTAAAAGATTCTCCCTTAGATCACAGGAAGCTATGCAACAGGAGAACAAGGGAAAAAAACAGCATATAAACTGTAATCTTGCTATTTCAGATCCTAACTCTCTAAACTAGCACATAATCTCTAGGTATTATTTCTCTTCCTGTGTGCTTTTAGATATGCTATATGCTTCTGTGGAAGTGTTCAATGCTTTTTGGGTCTTTCTTTCTTTTGGGTCCTCTGCATAAAAAGTGTGCCTCATAATGCCATGCTTATGTGGATCAGATGGTCCCCATGCAACACTGCAACTCAGAGAGATCATGGAAGGCTGTAATCTCCTCGTAGCCCACTCAGAAACAGCCCAGCTATTCAGGCCATACAGTGAGTGCCTTCCACTTGAAGTGAAAAATAATTTAAAAAATAATTAATTGCTTCATGTACACTATGGCAACGCTGATTTTTAAATTTGCATTAATTTTAACTCTTCACATTTTTGTGGTTTGCTTTACAGTCTGTATGTCAAGTATATCGGATGAAATATTGCCCTTCACTAAAGACCTGTTGGCTTTGACAGTGCCAAAAATGGATAATTCTAGGGACAACCAATAGACTGCAAATTCAATATTCTTGTTTTAACTCAGCCCAATAGGATAGAGAACATAATTTAAGTACTGGTAGAAAGTATACTCTATTAAATAACCTGGCTGTTTCACTGGAACACTAATTTAATTATAAGCAACCAGATTTTTGGAATTAGGTCAACAAGTGAATGGGAATGCAGAGCAAACTACTATAGCTCCCTCACCCTTTGTAGTGGTGTATCCAGGTAAAGAGTGAGACACACGGCTGGGACTGGGGGATGTAGGATGGGGAAGATTACTCTGCTGCCACCCATGTTCTGTGGATAAAAAAAGTACTCCAGTCATTGCAGGTCTCAATTCAGTATCTTTTGCGATCTGTAGTCTTTTTTTTTTTTAAATCAACTATTACTCAAAGAAGTATTTTAAAACATTGCTAATAATATTCAATGAAAATTCTGTTAACAGCATTATAAGAGATTGACTTATTCAATCCCAGTGTATTTTGGTACATAAATATGAAAATAGTTTTATCAGATATCTTTTCCTCATGAATTAGTCTTCTAGTTGAGTGAATCTTTAGTTAAGGGACTATGTACCCAGTAGAGCACACTTGCACAAAACAGCTTGTATTCCAGATGTCCATGTTAATTTTTATTCATCTTATGTGCTTTTGTTAACTCTGTCTTATTTCAAATAGTTGAAAAAGGAAGATGGAATATACTTACTTTTGTCCCTTAAAAGAAAAAAAAGGACAACTCTATCCCTATGTCAGTGATTCAGTTGGTTCTGGTGGCCATCATTTACAGGTTTATGTACATGAGTATATGTAAAACGTGATAGGTCTCAAGATGCTTGAAGATCACACCAAGGGAGTCAGATAAGAATGCGGCCACATTCTGCCCAGCCATCACTGGTACCTAATAGATACAGGAGGCAGGAGAAGCCCCCACATGTAAACATGTAAGTTGCATAAAAGCAGAATTTGTCTCTAATAAAGACATAGAATGTGTTTTCATGACTTAAATACCTTTATGAGAGATCTCATTTTGCATTTGTCAAATGCAAAAATATAGTTTCTAAAATAAACCAATAACCCAGATTTCACCTAAAATCAAAATAAATTGTATTAAGTCTTCAAGTCGTGAATAAATAAAGTAGGCCAAAATGCAAGAGTTTAGCAATTGTTGCAACGAACTTTTTCTAGAAGATTTTATTTAAATAAACACACCCCACAGATCATTGAACTCTTTCCTTCCTTTGAGACTTCTGGAAGTTTCCTTCCTTTTTACTTCTGGAACAAAGAGGATTATGTCAAAAAGCTATCTTTCACATAAAATAAACAAAGTAGCCCCATATATTGTCCTTTCCTTTTGTCTTGCATTAAATGCATCATCCATTTCCCTGACCACATTCATTTCAATCAATTCAAGAGACATTGATTGCCACACAAGCCAAATTTGAAAGTGGTGGACACTGCACTGACCATAATCTAGTGAACATGACAAATAATGTTCTCTTCCCCACGAAGATGGGGAAGGGGCTTTGTCCTTTGTCGTTAAGTTCAAAAGCATTACTTTTCAAATTTGAACATAGTGCTGAATTCTGTATCAACAACTTTACCATTCCCTTTTGAAAAAAAGTCTACTGACCAAATTTCTGACTGGTATCATATTGCCACTTCTGTTAGCTTAGTTTCCAAATCTGGAAATACATGTTCCCTAAAAATAGAAAAAATATTTTTATTATGTTATTGATGTTTGGTGCCTATGTGCTTCTGGAGGTATGCTGTCCCCAACAGGAGTTCACTTTGAATATTTCTTGGTAAATATTTTTGTATGGCAATGATACAACTGTTGCAACCTCATGACAGTCATTGAAATTAGACTTCTTTGGTGCTATTGAGTGCTTTGAGATTTATAGTCTACCTGGACTCAGCTGATTCTCTGAAAAAAGAAAGAATTAAAGTTCTAAACAACAGATATTCAAGTCCCAATTCACATACAGAAAAGACAAAATTTCTCTCTGTTTAGGACTATCCTTAGAAATAGGCTTAAAAGTTTAAGCACTGACCTCAATCAGCATATGTTTTACATTAAACGTGATTAAGAAGGATTTTCTTTTGCATTGAGCAAGTTTTTTTTGTCATCAATGTTCTGTGGCACATAAGATACCTTTACTCATATTTGATTTTCTGTGCTAAATGCTGACAATTGCTTTTGCTGCCAGGAACAGCCCTGTGGCACAGTATACGTCAAATTTGATTTATCTCTGGTTGCCATTATTTACTATAGAAACAATGCTTTTTAGTTACTACAATGCAGTATAAAAAGTGTCAAGGTACATTCTATAATGTACCACAGAAATACCAAAGTCAGTTTTCCCCCAAGTAGAATAAGAACAAGAGAGTCTCTTCATCTTTCTGTATCATTGCAACTGTATTACCTGAATATACTAAAGATAATACATGACATCACCCTTACAGTTAGAGAATCATGGAACATCTCATTTTGAAAGAGTTCTTATAATTAGTACTATATTAGGACTGAGTAAGTAACTCATAAATTATTCTTGATGTATGTCATACATACTCCCTAAGAATATTGCCAAATTCTCCATCAACAATTCATTCTAATTGCATGTATATTCTCAAAGCAAATTCACGATCTTCAAAATCACATTCACTTTGAGCTAATAATTTTGGTACCATCCTTAGTAATACTAGTATTTGATTCCTTTCATTTTCATAAAAGTTTGTATACAATTATCATTTCTTCTCCTCAAATCTATTCTTCTTCCTCTTTCTTTTTTTAATTCAACATTTTATTGTACTCTTCTGAAATCTACACTGTACATCTCTTTAAGCTGACAAGCCTGAAAATGAACATGTCGGTCTGAGAGTTAAGCAATGCAGAATACATAGAAGGTTAGCTACAATGTGACTCAAAATTTTCAGTGCCCTGGGGAGAAAAGGGGGGATATGAACGAGTCCTCCTAAATTACTCTTAAGTGCCTAAGTTCCCTATACATTCAAGGGAGAAGCAGACATACATGTAGATATTAAGGTCATCATTTGGTAGCCTTCAGAAGCATCTAAATTTTTCACACTGAATTGGGCCTAAAATAATTGAATTTGCTTGTTCTCGCACTAGGTAACATGCATTACAGGATGATATCAACATCACACTGTGTATTCCTATCCAATTTATCTTTGTCATGTTTTTTCTACCATCCCTCTCTCCTGATGGCATTAGGATCTGGCAGGTATGATGTTCCCTCTCTTTTTGTGAACCTTTTACTTTCCATTTCACTAAGCACAGTACTTTTCATCGTCTTTCATTAGCAGCATACACTCTGATTTCTGGGAGTTCTTCCTGGTTTGCCAAGATAATATATTTAAGTGTATCATACAAACTTCTTGTGATCCTTTCAAAACTTCTCTTATTCAAAAAGACATATTGACACAGTTTCTATCTATAAATGCAATGTGCCCTTGACCATTCTTTGTCACAATACCACTAGAATCGAATGATTTATGTCCACATTATTAAAACTTTTCAGCTGTATCCAGCTATATATGGGAGCTATACACTGTGGTGATATTCGATCTGCTTTTAGGAATGGATCGTGGCCCACATTCTAACCTGCACCATGCCCAGGACTTGACAGGGAAGAGAACTAGCTGACACGGGCCAAAGGCACAACAGAGAGCATAAGGCTATTGACCCTAACATCCCAGTGTTGGAAAGGATCCTGTTTAATTAACGAGAGGCAACAGAGCCATACAGGACATAAAATACACTGCAAATTCAAAATACACAGCACTTTGTCTCAAGTAGAACAGAAAAAGTTATTACTGCATTTCATTTGTGAGCAAGAATTTTTTTAGATCTCGCTTCCTATCAACATCCATTGCCATACACAGCTACACTGAATTGTCATTTAAATGCCAACGTGAGAATAGATGGATGTCAAATTACAGCACAAATAGGCAACTAAGAAAGTAGCAAAGTGATAGAATGTTATTCTGACATTAGATGAATCCACAGTATCATCATCTATAAAATTTCTTATGAATAAATAATGGTTGCATTCAAGAAATTTCATAATAAATTCTTTTCCAGTGCTGAATGCAGCTATGATGCTGGAGGTGAAAAGATAAAAGTCAGAGGACTCAGGTCACTTGCTAAAACAGGAGTCTGTCGTCCCCATAACTTCCTTGGTGAATCTAGTCTGCATCCATTTTTTTCTAACCCACATTACTCCTGTGAAAATATCAGGTAAAATAGTATCATTTACACACATGAAAGATTCATGTGCATGCAAGAAATGCTTGATTTACTCTTACAACTCATACATGCACAATATTTTCAGGTAGAATTTAGGAAGCAAGTTCAACATATGGACAGTATTTTCTTCAACCAAAAAGGACAGTTATCCTATCAAAGAATAAGATTAAATTATCTTAGTGTAGTTCAAATTTTCAGTGAAACCACATCACTGATTATTCACCCTATTTAGTTATTCCAATAATTTATTAGGTATAGAAGTTAAAAATTATATTTTGTCTCTATCTCCTACTGCCTGCCTTACAAGAAGGTACCAGCTATGCAATTTCTCACTCTTCAGACTTCATCTTACCATGTTTCTAAAACAAATTAAACACATTGACAGATATTTCCCAGCAGCAGCCATCTCACTGCTCAGCTGAAACTGTGGCTTCTCAGTGGCTAGCGTACAGATAGAGCTGTTTACAGGTTTGCTAGATAAATAGCAACACTGATCCCTATAGTGTGCTTGTTAGAACACGACAGATGCAGTTTCTTCTCTTACTATTTACTGCATTCTTTTAAGGGCTTTCCCTATTCTTCCTCCTTCAGTCAAGAAAAAGTTAGGAAGGAAAGCCCTCTAAAATTAAGGCATTGGAAATGAAAGCAGAAAATCAGAGTCATTGTGTGCAGTGAAAGAGCAAGAAACAATAATCACTTCCTCTGCTGTGCTGCCCAAGATGTTCCTAGGAGAGGCAAACGGAGAGGAAAAGACTTTTCTGTACATAGACCCAAGTTCCAGCTCCTGACTGTCACATTAAGGTTTGTGCGTGTAAGAACAACATTTATTCGTAATGAAAAGAATTTGCCTATCAAAAATAAATAACTTCAGCACCTCTGAAAATTTAAACTGCAAACATCTCATTGCTTTCCAGAGAAACTCACGTTTATAACTAGCTAAATTACTTTTGATGTAGGATTTAAATTTGGAAGACGACAATCTCCAAAATGACTCCTGAAGTTTTAGGCAATTTTTCTGTCAGTTTCTCCCATATTCAACTGGTAGGAATCCAGAAAATAGCGTTTCATTATTTAAAAAAAAAAAAAAAAAAATCTGACCAGAGATGGTAACAGACACAACAGACACAAGCACTCTCAAAACTGAATAAAATGAGTAAGTATAGGACCAGTCTGAGACAGATATGCTCCTGTCACATAGGAGATAGGTGGCATATAGAGAATTTTACAGCTATCAGAAGGAAAAAAGTTAAAATTATATATCTTTTAAGACAAACCAAAAGTTCAGTGTTCTTTCAGATAAAAGCTATTCAAGTTTCCTTAACTTTTTCGAATTTTTTCTTCATTATAGATTCTCTACAGATCTCCTAGATAAAAGATGCTATGTAAACCAAGTAGCTGGCGTGTTTTTCCATCGGTGTTTTGAGTAATACAAGCAATAATGAGTTCTGCCTAAGACCACAGTTGCATAAAGTGATTCAAGTAAATTGTATTTACATATAACAGCTAACACTTGTGCTTTAAAATTAAAAGAAGAGTGCTTATTTCTTTTTCTTATATTTGTTATTTAAAATGAGGAAATAATTTATATGTTTTATTGGGCTACAGCCAAGTTACCTTTGCATATTTATATATTCCTAACTTTGCTTTCTGAATTATCCATTTCCTTTCTATTATTGCAGTAATATCCTAAGTGTTCTTCCCTTTGAGTGACAGCTGCAAGAGGAATACATTCAGATGAAGAATGCAAAGCAGTCATGAATGTAAGACAAAAATACCTTTCAGAAGTTATGCCGTAATTATTGAACAGTGAATCATTCTAAGAGGTTTATTCAAGACCATACAGTACCTACAATAATGAGTAAAAACATATCAGTCTTGCTTTCCCTTGATTATATATTTTAATTACCATTACCTGTGTATACTTTTTTCACAGTTGTTTTTATTTTATTTATTTTGTAAGATTTATTTATCTAATAGAGACGTACCTGAACTGGCAAACTTTAGGTATATGTCAATAAATCTTTTAGCATTACAGATACAGTTATATGCATAAATGGGAATGCTCTATTAGATTTTGTAGAAATTAGGATTCTTAGCATTATATGTTGGCTTTTCAACTCAGCCATCATTTCTGCTGAGCAATTCTGCATGTGCAGTATCACTTTCATTTGTACAGAAATTAACAGTTGTACCCCATCACGCAAATAAATTCCTGAATATAAGTTGAGTTCCACTGTCTGATACAAAACAAGCAGGACATTCAACTTTGCAGATCAGAATTAAAGCTGAAAGATGCAATTTTAACATGTTTTAAATAATGAAACTGTACTAATCACAAATGAGCAACTCTTTCACTGTGTAAATAGTTTGTTTAGTCATACCAATAAAAATGGTATTTGAATGCAACTTTTTGTTCTTCTTCAATTCAGCATTAGAATATTTTCTTTCTTCTGTTCCCAAGAATTATTAGATGCAACTTACTGTTTTCGTTTTCTTTTTTTTTGCTGTAACTTGTGTGCATATTTACTTCAAGTATGTGTGGAAATCTTAAATTGAGTTAAAAAAAGCTTAATGATGGGAATAGCCAGCTCATAAGTTTTCCTGATTTGCATTAGAAATCAAGTTGACTAGTTTTAAAAATAAAAATGTAGACAGGTCTCATATTTTTCAAAAATTAATCAAGTGCTCAAATCAAAATAAGTGTTAGTTCCATTAATGCAAACGCAAAACTATAACGTCTGTTACGGCTGTGGCAAAACCACACAAATGATTTCCATAAATAAGACACAACTAAACAAGAAACAAAGCAAATTCTTATTCCATGATACATAATTTGCTTAATTTTGGAAACTTTTCCAAAACAGTAAGGACTTCTTTCTTAATACATCTTTCATATATTTATGTTAAATAATAGTAGAAAATTGTTATATGTCCTGTCACACAGAAATAGCTTTTGTGATCCTAAATACATCAAAATTTTAAAATACACACACACATATATATACACAGTTGTGTACTTCTTTTATTCCTTTGAAAAATAATCAAAGGATTGTGAAACACTTCTTGTCCTATTGTAAAGACACGAACATTTTTTTCCTCTACGTCATTTACTCTAACTCAGGGAAATGGATAATGACAAACCATTGTTTGTGGTAGCTCTGTGATGGATTATTTGAAATAAATTGATGGTCCAATTCTTAAACATTCGACATTGCAAAGACTTCTGAGAGCTTTTGAATTTTATTTGTAAACCAAGCTGATTTGGATATGTCAAGTTGAGAAGATGCCAAACATTTTGTAGAAACAGAACCTTGGACTACATCTACACTTTCACATGAATGTAGATACTTGTGCTCAGACCCAAGCCCCATCTCCCTGATCATGCACAAACCTTTGCTGCACCTCTACTGCAGAATGAGGCAAAGATTATCCAGGCTAAGAAAACGAAAGCACAGTGTAAGGACAAGCTTACATTTTTCAGAAGGTACAAACAAACCTGATGCAAGTCATTTGACTTTGTAAACCTTTTATCCAAGCAATGTCCTGAGCTTCAAAAAACCAAACAAGCAAACTTCTTGCTTGCCTCTTCCCCACCATGAAGCCCTTTGTTTCAATCATCCCCCATAACCGTGAGTTCAATACTACTTCTGTTAAATGTATAGCATCTTATCAAATACATATTACTTTATCAGTGCCCTTCACCAGTTTTGCTGCCTTGATGCTCTCATTATTGAAATGGCAGCGTCAAGCTTAACTCCTCTGTTTTCTTTCACTCTCCTGTTTAATTCATATCCCTATCATAGCTTGTCTAAATTAAATAGTGCTAATCGTTTGATACAACTTTGCACAGAAGTCTTTTCAGTATTTTTGCTGTTCTGCCATGTATTTCTATGGAATGAATAGACTGGATAAAGGAACAGTGACATGTTTTGTGTAACGCTTTTATAGGACTTTGTTAGTGTATTTTCAATTCCATTATTTTCCACAACTTGACATGTCATTTCTTACTTGTTGTCTCTGAACACTGGGAGATGCTTTTCAGGAAAATGTTCCATGACCTTTTTCTCGAGAAGAGTTCAAATTTCTCATGATAATGTATCTACATTGCCTTCCCAGTTTGTCTCTTCCTAAGCTCCACATTGAACGTACTCATTGGAAGGCGGTGCAGGAATCACCAAGACGCAGACTTGAGCAGATACTCTCATGTGGCACAGTGAAAGCTCCATGTAGAGCTATCAGTTTACATACTAACCTATTGTGCTAATGGCACAGCTTGAACTAATAAGTTCTCTCAGCTATTCTGCTGCACTGACATTGCTGTGCAGCTTTCAATGCCAGAGAGAGCGAAGTCAGAAGCAGACTGGGTTTTCTGGATCGTGCTTCACTGCACCATGTAGACATACATAGTGCTATTAAAGACTTGATTGACTGAAATTGTTTGATGCCATCTGCAAATACTCTCTTCTATGGTGATTTTTTTTCAACTTCCTTTTCTAGAAAGGTAATATTTTAAACATGAATCTCCACCCAAATGCTAGAACTCTGCTTCTGCTAAAATGTTCCATTTATCCTTATGACTTCTTTTGTCTCTTACATGCACAGAATCTGGTAATGCCTCCCCCACAACAACACTTGCTTACTTTAGTAGCAGCTTCTATGACACAGAAGTGGGGCTGAAGACTTTTTTTGACATTTCAAATGTACTGTATTGATTAATTCTCACTCACTCTGTCAAAATTCTAATAGATTAGCAATCTTTCTGTGCTATTTTCCTGGACAGATGCCAGGTATCTTGTTCCGAAAACCCTGCAGTCACAATTTTATGTCCTATGCCAAAGTTTCTCACCGGTCTCAAATTAAAAAAAGCACTAGAAAATTCTGTAAATGATCAACACAACTTCTGACTTTATATGGTCACTAGCTTTTGTTAGAAACTGAAAATAAAAGAAATACCTAATCCCTTGGCTTCTTCCTAATTCTTTTAGTTAGTTTTTCAACAGCATCCTCTTTCATGATGCAATCTTGCACAGTTATATGAAAAGGTTACCTGAGATGGGTAGCTTCCTATAAAAATGCCCTTCTTTCTTCCTCCCTCCATCCCTTCCTCCTTCCATAAAGATAAATTCAAAGAAACAGTTTAGCCTCTCCACGATGTCCTTCCCCTTACTAACCACAGTTTGACAGATCAACCAATTCTCTCCTAGACTTCTTATACTTGACAACTTAAAAATTGTCTGTGTTTATTTGCATGCCTTTGGCTATATGCTCTAAAAACTCGCTCATCTTTTTTATTTTCCATCCTGAAGTTTACCAGCTAGAATAGCTGCCCTTGTCTGATCATTTTACTTAAGACTTTTTGTTCTGTTCAAATAGCTTTTGTATCCTGCAATATACTTTTTCTTCTTTGCTACCGTTTTCCTTTTCATACAGCCATTTTCTTACATGCTGCAAATTTTTATACAGCATTTTTGCTGAATATGAGGATTTTGTCTCATACATTTTTATCACTTCTTAAAAAAAAAATTGTTCTAGTGATAAACTGTTTTTGATACGATCTTTTAAGCAAAATTTCAATTTTACTACAGTTGCAATTACTCAGTAGCTCAACTAAAGTTCCTTCCTGAATCAACTTCCCCTTATGCATTCTTCTTGCCTTATGCACTGAACAGAGTATAAATAATGAATTATTTACTCACTACTACAACTGTTGGGCTTATTTTACTTATTATACAATTTTAACCAAAAATTTTACTAAAGAAAATATTCAGTAGGGGAAAATAGAACAAAGATATATTACTTGGTTTTCTAGCACTTTCCGGCTTGAGGGCCAAAGAAAAAAAAAGCATAATTAAATCTGGATTCTCAAGTGTGGATTATTTAATGATGCTCATTTATACTGTTTACTTCCAGCATTTTACCTCCAATTTTTTATGCCCTTATACCAGAAAAAAGTAAATTGTGGACCAATGTCCACATGCAAACACAATCAACTGCTTATGTTAGTTGAACAAAATTCAAAATCCCAAAACTATCAATTGAAAAAATTATTATTTCATCACATCACTGGACGTAATTGCCACTATAATACACATATTGCATCAGAACTGTTGCTATTACACCATCACTGCTGTATAACCTGAGTTTTAAAACTGCAGTGATAGCTATGTAAGTAGTACTACTAAATTATAGCTCAGTGCTAAGGAGTATTTCTTAGATATTAAGAAACAGAAGGGAAAGATAGAAACATGAGTCATTACACTATAGAAAAGTGTAATTTCACATTGGTCTTTAGAGTATGACCAGATAGATGATTGACTCCTGAATGACTGAAATACCCAAACAGAGCTAAATAAGACAGGAGAACTGAGTTGTCTATGCAGAGAATGAAATGTAGCAAAGATTCTTCATACTCTAAAACTGCCAGCGCAGCACCTTTCAGAAAAACTAGATATGTTATAAAAATAAATAAATGAATATCATTCAATTAGATTCTTTTCTTCCTCATCTGTTGTCCTAAATTACTTGTGTTGCTTTGTCAGTATTGCAATGTTAACGTCTTTGGCTTCTTTGGATGAGATAAATATCATAAACTCTTGAAGGCAAGAAGATTACAGTCTTTAATGAAATACAGAAGGCTACTAAATAGAATGAAAAGACTTACTAGATAAACATATTACTTAAGAGTTCTACATCTGGCTCAGACTCCAAAATGAATTACAAAGGTCTTTTTGAGATCTATCACACTCTTTCATGCCACCAAACCACAGACAAAAGTTGACTAAAGAGGTAAGATTTTGGAACAAGACAGAAGGCATAGAGGAACATCGACAAACGTCAATATTAAGTAGGTTGAAAGATGATCAGATGGAAGGCAAAATGTTTTTCCTTTTTCCTTCCAAATCCTTAACATTAACTATGTAAATTATAGAATGGCTTAGGTTGGAAGGGACCATATAGATAATCTAGTTCCAACCTTCCTGCCACCCACTAGATCAGGCTGCCCAGAGTCCCATCCAACTCGGCCTTGAACACCTCCAGGGATGGGGTATCTACAACTTCTCTGAGGAACCTGTTTCAGTGCTTTACCACTCCTCTGAGTAAACAATTTCTTCCTAACATCTAACCTAAATTTTCCCTCTTTTAATTCAAAGCCATTCCCCCTTGTCCTCTGACAATCAGACCATGTAAAAAATCGGTCTCCCTCCTGCTTATAAGCTACCTTCACATACTGGAAGAAAAAGTTACTTTAAGATAATTCTCAGGATACTGTTCAACAATAAAGAGAAGCTACTAGGACAGTTGAAATGAAAAAAGGAAAAAAAAAAACAACAACCTTATCTTGACTTAATTTTCTTCTGTGAAAATGTTACCTTGGCAATATCTATGTTAAAAATATCTAACCATGAATATACTGGAAGTAATCCAGCATCAGAAAACAAATTTGAGCAACGCCACCACTGATACTATCAGCTGATGCTTGTGATGTTGGCAATCATGTCATGCTAACAAGAATCAAGGTTTTGTCTTTTTGAAAAGCACTGAATGATGCCTTCTCCAGAGATGCCTGAATCCAAGGAAAGCCACTTTCCCCTACTACTTCTAAAACGGTGTTTGTATTATTTCTACTATGAATAGCAGAAAGCTAATTTTTATTCCCGCAAAGGGAACACTTACATACAGCCTTTTGAATAGTACTTACTCAAATATGGTGGTTTGTAAGGCGCTCGTGTATTAGACAGCAGTCCATCCAACTCCTTCCGTTCCAGAGTGTTGTGAAGGGACTTCTCTTTGCCGAAGGTGGAGAAGGACCTTTCTGTCCCCGGCTGGGCTTCTGGTGTTTCAAACACTTCAGTGTCTGGAACGGAGTCCATGCCAGGTACATGCAGATTGCTGCGGTAATCTGCAGCTTGGCGTCCGTCAGATGGGACAAAGGAAGGCATCCAGCACCGATCTGAGTGGCCTAGCGCTTTACATTCCTCTGTGCAATTGGAGAAGAGATCCATGCCTGCAAGCATGAGAGAAAATGAAACTACAGATATAAGCTTCAGCATCATGAACAGCTGCTGACAGAAGAGAAAGATTATGCTGAGAAAAGAGAGATCTCATAAGAACTTCTTCCACTACCTTCAACTCAAAAAAAAAAAAAACCTGACTGTCCAGTCTTCATAAGTCAATACCACCATTTAATAAGCATAAATAAATGCCAAAATGTCACACACAAACAGATGGAATCACAACAAGAAGGGTACTGATGATTCATGGTTCTATCTCACAAAACACAGATCTCGCTGTCTAGAACTCATTTCATTAAGGATCAGTTCCACTTGCAGGCAATGTCTGTGCTTTACCAGTCATAAATACTTGTTTAAGAAAAAGGAATTGTTTATGTACAAACATATCTCTGACCAAAGAAAAGATATGACCTGATTGAGGAATCAGATTTCATTTATGAAAACAAAGTATTAATCTTATAAATTATCGGTGCATACATGCACACAGATAGAGCCTACTGTTATTAAAAGCAGATCTTACAAAGTAGGAATCCAGCACATAAGTGATCAAGATGGCTTACTAAATTGATCATTACATCTTTCTTTCAGCGAGAGTTTTTACTGTTACTGCAACAGTCCTTACTATATCTTGTCATCCAAGTAATGGGATGGAATCCTATGGTAAATACCTTAATTAGCAGTACAAAGTAGTCCAATGTGACATAGCTGTGGATACTATTGACAAAATTGTTAATGCTTCCCCTATATCAGCAAACACCTGTCCCTGCCAACATAAAACTGTTTGCTTACAAATGCTTTAATGCTATCAAAATTTCATACGACAAGCAACTACTTTAAGATGAGCAGTTCCACAGAATATTTCCTGACAGCGATTCACTAAGTTGTTGGATTATACTTGTTTTGAGAGGAATGGTGTATGAAATTATATGCATAAAGAAAAATAAATATTATGGTCTCCAAGTCGTTATTCAACATCATACAGAAAAGCAAAACAGTGAAGAAATCTTTTTCTTGTACTTATAAAGATGTGCCTTGGAACAGGTGTATGTCAAAACTGAACAAAATCTGTTATAAGAATTGCATTAACAAGCATTCCATTAGAATTGCAAAAAAAAAAAAAAA
>WBMW01002983.1:239057-250792 GCA_013396635.1 Penelope pileata
AAAAAAAAAAAATGACACAACATGCACGAGAAATAGAAAAAGAAAACTGAAAAGCATTAAAAAAAATTCATGCATTGTAGCTCGTTCACCAGCCAATGCTGCAAAGAACTTGACTAGTTTGATCTCTAATGTGAGGATTAGGATTAAGTATGCTACCACTGTTTTGAACTGTTCATTTACATTAGTAATATTTGTTGTCTCACGCTAAAGAAAACAATTGCTTCAGCAAGCAAGACTTTTTGAGCTATCAACAAGTGCTTGAAAACTAAAGGCATGCACTTAGACTAAAGAAATAAAAAAGAAGGAAAAAAAAGCTTTTTACCTCAGATTAATCTCACTATATTGACTTTTTAATTTTAAATGAAGTAATACACAATGCCAGCCCCAGTTTTGATTAGAACTTGGCATTGATAATCGGCATGCAGAAGTCTGAAAATAAATTACTGATCAGTGAACTGTTGAAGAACGCAAACTTGAACTGTAGAAATGATTAAAGAATCAGATGATGCTCATCATGCAAGGTGTACAAATTGTATTGGTCTGATTTCTGCCATGATGGTAGCTATCAAAGACTGAAAAGAATGGTTTAGATGCACGCTTCCTAGAAAGAAATGTATATATAGCCATGTCTCTAAAAGCAAGTGCCTGTGTGCACATTTATCTTATGCACAGAAAAATTTGAATAAAAATCTCTCTTATGCAAGGAAAGGCGTACTTTAGAAAATAAACTTTTTTGCTGTTTAGAACATTTTAGTGACTACTCAAAATGATTCTTCCTTTTTTTAGACTTCCTAGCAAAGTTAGGTGTACATATGAAATAACCCTGCTTCTAAGAGGTAATTGATTAGTTACATTTTGCTAACAGTGTATCAATAACCATATACATTCAACACTTCTTGAAACAGCAGGAGAAATACAGAAAAACACATGGATAAATGTTAAATTACATGCTTGTGTCAGGGGGAAGGGGGATACTATAACAGTTGTCTTTAATACATCTTCTATACATCTTTTTTTCAAGGATAGATGCTTTTTTCCCTTCATGAATTTTTATTTCTCCTGGAAAATTGCCCTCCATTTTACTATTCTGTTTTCACATCAGTTGCTAAACCACAAAATGTCTCTACCCAAACATTATTTTTTAGTTCTCTTTTGAATACTGCTTGTCTATGACACTGCACAGAGTAGTATTACATAAGAGCTTATAAAAGAGATGTTAAAGCCTCCATAAATCAGGATTCTGAATAAACAAAAGTAATGAATGTAGGGGATATAAAATGCAAGCTCAAACTTTCCCCCTGCTCAAAGAAGATGAGAATTTCTAAAAGAAAATATATGTATAAAAAAACCTGAATTTCAATAACCACTAACATGTAGCTAGAAAGTAAATGCTTGATTACAATGGAAACAAACGTTCAGAGAAGACTGGGTTGAGTATCGCTCCTACTTCGATCAGTCACAACATTCCCTAAGAGGTTAATGGGTGCAGACCAAGCCCCTGGCTTTAATATTTTGACAGACAATAAATTCAAATTATCAGTCTGATTCTGAAATCCCTGGGCACCTATGTTTATTTTCATTGACTGTGATATAGGTTATTCCTCCTCTATCTTTTTCCTGTGGTCATCGTATAGAATTCTCTGATTTTAATTGAAAAACATTAAAAACAGGGTGGGTGGTCAGAGGGGAGAAAAGGCTGTTTGCTAGATTCAGAAAAGGAAGAATATATCACGGTAAATGAAGTAAGACATTCAGCACAGAACTACTTCATACACCAAGAATCATGTTTGTGATTTATAACAAAAAGAAATGTTCAGAACTTTCATCTCATCTTCCTCATAAATCTGCTTATGCATATAGTCTGAAATAAACTATCCATTGTAACTGTAAATCCACATTAAAGAAAAATGCTTTATATGTTTCATTTAGTTATCATATTAGACCTTGCATGAAGATAAACTGAGATTTTAAAGGTGACTCTGCATTATGAATTTCAAATGTCCTTTACAGATACAAAGAGATAGTACAGAGCACTGAAGAGCTGAAAAATGATAAGCATTGAGCTATTTCAAGTGCAGCATATATATAAAAGCTCATGGCAGAGGTCAGGTTTTATCCAGATAGGCCAGTGGGCAATACAAGCTCTCGCATAACCTAACTTTTTGGATTTTGAAGGAAAACAAGCCCCTGCCCTTCCCTCAAATGACACCAAAAATGAAAAAAAAAGTTAAATACTAAGTTTTATATTTGCATCTGGGTTTCCTGAACTCAGGTGCTTTGAAT
The DNA here is from genome assembly GCA_013396635.1 of Penelope pileata. Taxonomy (NCBI): domain Eukaryota; kingdom Metazoa; phylum Chordata; class Aves; order Galliformes; family Cracidae; genus Penelope; species Penelope pileata. Next base: position 241,341 of record WBMW01002983.1, read on the forward strand.
CCAATACTTGGCGGTGTTGCATTTCTAAAGCGTATTCCCAATTTGCTTCCTTTTCATATTTCTAAATGAGAAAATCAAAATTTCTGTGTGTATGAATTCTAACTGATTTAAAAGACAACTTAAGATCAAAGTAAAGAGTAAGCCTAGAACCATTTTTAAATAATTTATTCTTTCTTAATTTAATTAAGGGAAAAGAGCCATGTACCAAGACTTTAGAGTAATGAGTGAACACGTCCATATATATATTACTGAGTAAATGATATAATAAAAAAAAATATAAATTAAACGTTGACAAAATATTTTTTGTAGTATTGTTATTGGGAGGCTTTTCCCAATGTGTGTCTTTTTTTTCACAAATTTGTCTTTTCTGTAGAACTAAATGGCATTTGTTGCTTCTTCAGTAGTAGCTTTTTAAGGGTTATTTGGGAGGTAGGTGTGATATAGAGAACCAGGAGTCATTTTTGAAGCTCCCTTAGCGGATCAGCTACCTATTCGGTTAGGTTATCCTTGAGCAAGTTACTCATTTCCCTGTGATTCATGTTTTCATACCTCTAAATAAGGATAATGATTTTAACCTTCTTTGTGGAAGAGTCTATCTACTGAAGAAATTGACTTTATGAAACAGAGTTATTATCATTCTTTCTTGCTAAGTAATTGGTGTGCTGCCTTGGATAAAACTGACTTCATCTGCATGAGAACATGAAAAAAAGACTTAAACATCTTCGACATTTGGCTCTACCAAATCTAAACTTCAAAGCCCTGTCTGGACCATTGAGATGTGAACATTATTAACCATGCAGCCCAAGGAAAGAAGAGGGGAAAAAAAAAAAAAGAAAAAGAAAAAGAAAAAGAAAAAAAAAAAACCCTCAGTTCAAGTCAAAGCACTTTTCTAAGCCATTTTAATGTTCACTCTCTCTTTATCCAAGATAGGCTGTTAGCCCAAGTGATCTTCAAAACAGGATTTAGCTGTCACTCTCTACAGACTTAGAAGGAATACTGGTTTTGTCTGTCCCTTTATCATCAAAGTTCTCCATTCGACTTCTCAGATTCTAGTGCCCGTGAACACTGAAACACCACAGCTATTCTGCATCCCAGCAACAATTACTACTAACTCTCCTGAAGTTTACTAAATCCATACCAAAAAGGTGTGAGGTAATGTTTCACCCTGTGCTTTTATAGTAGACCTCTATTAACTCCTTTTGTGAAGTTTAGTAGTTAAAGTCTGATTTTAGATCTCAGGAAATCACCAATGCATACTGTTCAGTCCAGTACAATCTACTGAATAGAGTGTAAAAAAAAAGTTGATGTGTTTCATAACATACGACTTACAGTATATGTATTTAACTTCTCATCTTGGATACTCCTTCCTGAAGTATACCTGACAGACCGTGCCAATTCAGTGAAAACAGTGAAACAAAGCTAATATGGTAAGTTGTAATATTGTAAAGAACTCTGCGTGTTCGGTGTGAGAAAGCTGAGTAGCTAGTGACCAACCAAATGAAATAAATTGATGGCAAAAGTCCAGATCTTACAGGACAGGTGTCTAATCACACAATTTAAACATACACACACACAGAGTACTAATTGGCACCCAAGTTAGCAATTTCACAAGGGAGGCCAAGGATTTAATCAGCCATGGGAAATAAACTAATCTCAAGCTTAGAAATGACTCCTGTAGAACATGATTGAAATACTGCGTGTTAATAACAGGTAGTATTGTTGCATTAGTTGCATTTGTTCCACAACAAAATAACTGCTTTTGTCTCAACAGGTTTCAGATAAAGAAGAAGAGCAAGAGTAATTAGAATGCTCATTTGGGGTTAAAGAACCTTCCCTCCCATTAACCAAAAACTTCCTGCATGACCTTAGGAAAGTCATTTTTCAAAAAGCTCAGATTCTTACCCTACTAAATGAAATGATTTTTCAACCCATAAAAATTAGTTTCTTGAACTGTTTTGAGCATCCCACTGCATGGCACTCTCAGCCAAACGCAGATGACAGTCCTTTCCTAGTTCATAGATACTAAGATACTAACATATCTAGGTACTATAGATATCTAGATATCATAGATACTAAGATACTAACATACTAACATATGTACTAACATACATAGATACTAACAATGATGCATTAAGGTGTTGTTTTAATGGGAACAACATGAATCCCTTACGTGCATTCCAGCATATTTGAAACCATGACTAAATCACTATTCTGTCCAAAGGTGACCTAGAATCTTATTTCAAAACATAATAGGTAATTTTATGACACAGAGAACAGTTCAGATTTTTTTTGTAAATAATTGTGCAGGAGTCATCTATGACACAGTGACAGATTTTAATCCTCCATGTTTACCCTCCCAACTAATAATTCACCATGACTTTGACAGTCAGCCTGCCTACCAATGGGCTACTACAGAACAGCTGTGTGTGTGCCACAGGACTGTTCACTGGTGACAGTAACAGAAGTAGTGCATAGAAGAGGAAAAATATGTTTTGCAAGCAAAACATCGCTGAATAAAATAAGTAAGAAGTAAGTTTTATTCTTTGAAGAGACTAGTCAACTAAACATTTTCAAATACAAATAAAATGCTTTTGAAAACAAATACAATTCTGTCCGGCATTGGAAAATATTTTGAAAAAAAAATCAACCACTGTGTTTTCCTTTAATAATTTAGGTAGACTTGATTATAGAGCACCAGAATGATTGAAAAAGTGAGAAGGCATTCCCTCAGACATTTCCTCTAAACATTCTAGATCAGACAAGATTTATGCTCTACTTTTATAAAATTCATGGCAAAAAGCTAATAGTGAGAGTGAAGCCTCTACATCAAAATATCTTGTCATTACTTAAGTCTAAGGGTACTTTCTTTGAACTGTGAAAGCACAATTCAGCCCAAAACTTATAGGAAAACTATGTCACACATTAGTAGAAAACTAAAGCAGTTTCTTCAGAGTTGTATTTAAATATTTCTTGGGAACCAGCATTTTTAAAATTGCTTATGCAAATTACTCCAAAAGCACAGCATCAATACATCAAATTGAAAGTTCTGTGTATTTGAGGTGTCAATGCAAACTGTTAATTGTGAATAGACCAGGCCTAATGGTCAGCTTTCATTAATTCATAGATATTCACCATTTAAGCTACAGTTCATAAATGACACCAGAATCTCAAATGGTTTGAAATTATTTTGAAAATAAAGGTTTTTTTCTCCTTATTTAGTAAAGTAGGAATAGTAAAAATAAGGAATTTACCTATTCAAGAAACTAATGTCGAGTTTGACAATAGATTCAGCGTTCATATCTGAGATAGAACACTTGTAAAATTGGAAGAATAAAGAGCAGAGGCATAACAACAGCATTGGATACAACTAAAAGAAAATAGCTTTCAGTTGATGTGCAACCGTATGATTATATTTCCCACCATCAGTCAAATCCAGTCCCTTCTGCAGATGTTTATTCTTTTCTCTCCTGTTTGGCTATTATGGTTCATTATGTTGAGGGACTAAACTGATTGAAATGTTCATTGAGATGACTGCTGCAGTAAAATGCGTAAAAGAGAAAAAAATGGAATGCAGGGAGGGCAGGAGGAGAGGGAGCTTTTTATAACTCAGTAGCACTGATTGCTGCATCAGAAACAGTGCAAAAGAATGGATGGGGGGAGGCTAAATACATGGCTTTTTAAGACAACAATAAATCATACGCCATATATAGGCCAAAAATGAAAGAGGCTCTGTGTTCAGATGTAAACTTCTGGCAAGACCTGGTTTGTTGTCAGGTTCCCAGACACAAAATAGACACTCTGTTCACTTAGCATGAAGCCCTGCAAGAAGCAGGGAGCTCCGGAGACTCTTGGCTCTTATCGAGTCTCATTAGGTCTGCATATTAATGACTTGCAACAACATAAAGGGGCCCTGTAGCAGCCTCCTCTTTCCCCTAGTTCCTGGGTTTCCCATCATTAAGGGAACAGTGACTATAGCAGAAGGAAAATAGAGGATGTTAAAAGCATGCAGAAGATGCTGCACTGCTATGACAGCACTAAGTCCCTTGCCCTGAAATCTTTTAATATTTTTTCTTGAAATCCTTTTTCATGGGGAAAAAAAAAAAAAAAAAAAGGAAGACTGGAGGAACTCTGGCATTATTTTGTATGACATGCTGGTAGCAAATCCTAATACGTGACAGAGCATAGAAGAAACAAGGGGAAAGAATCACTGTATTGAATCAAGACATACCAGACCTTTGGAAACTGCGGTAGGGAGGAAAGCAAAAGCATTTCTGGCTAAGATGCAGTGTGGGGGTGCAAATGAATTCCAATGCATAAACTCTAAACAAATGTCCCTTTCAAAGGAAAGCTGACAGTATGAGAGCAAAGACAGCAAGCTATACACATAGGAATAACACTGCACTGTATATGTTTTCTAGGTGATTTAAATCATGGCTATATCATAGTCTTTTAAAGTATTTCTTGCCTTTGATAGGACTGAAAAAAATGTACTTAAGAGTACTTTAGGCTTATTAGCATGGAGATCACTTATATTATCTGGTTCTTCACTTTGGATTAAAATCAGTCTTCTAAAAATGCTAAGGTATTACACATTCAGAACACCCAAAGTGTCTCCACTGATCCCCAGCAAAAATCCTCACAGCTTGGCTGTCATTCAACCACTAGGTTCATTCTTTCCCTTGGGAACTCCCTCTACACTTCACACTGCCATGCCAGCTGAAGTGCCTACTAAACAGAGTTGCCTAATGTTTTGAATTCTTGCAAATCTACTGTTGGGAAAAAAAAAAACACTATAAAATGTACCAAGAACTTTGTTTTTACGTTCAGGAAGTTTTGCTACAGCCAATGATGCAGAATAACACACCAAAACCCCCACAAACCGAAAGAATAGAGTTCTGCCCCTTGAAGGCACGGTGTTCAAGACTGTCTCCTTGTCCTCGACCATTGTGGTAAGCTGACCTAAATCCAGCCTTCCATGCAATATGCTTACACTATTTTATGCCACTCTTGTATTACATTCCTACAGGTAACTGCTCTTTCGAGTCTCCCTACTTACAGATTGACTATTTCCACTCTCTTATCAGACTTACCAGAGGATTGACCTCGATTAGTGGCATCATGATCACTGTCTCCTTGCTCACTGTCTCCATGACCACTGTCCTTAGAGCTTACTATGTCTGCTTCCTGGAATGCAGAACTAGACACAGAAACATCTTTACATTAGAATAAACATGAAAGAGGAACTCATAAAACATTCTTCTGCCATCACATGGCCAAACACGGCACTGCAGTCACCCACCCCTGTCCTGCTGCCCTGCTTCTGCAGAGGTACACTGCCCACCATGAACAAAATTTGCATTTTCAGATGTTGGTAATCTAGCCAAAATGGTCAGTAGGCATTGCCACTCTGCCTGCTTTTCATGCAATTGGTATAAATTATTTGGTATCATTTATACAAACCGGGCAGCAAAATTTTCACTTGGAGACGCCAATGCTATTTGGAAGACCCTACGGAAGGATTCTTAAGTATTTAAAGTATGTTTTAGACTAATTATAAAACATGAGATTTTGTTCTCTTTTCAAATGATTTTGAAATCAGTACAGAAAAGCAGTAATTCATACTCATTTACTTGACAGTGTTTTATTTCATATCTCTACATACACCCATTTTCCCACTGCTTTACTACTATTCTACATCTGCAGTAAACACATTTCTGCATCCCATTCACACTTGCTATAACATGCATAATGAAAATGCAACTAAGGAGCTCATACCTGTTTACCCGTCGAGGTCTGTCAACTAGATAACTGAGCTCAGCACGCTGATGTTTCGTCTAGGAAAAAGAAAACATGGAGAAATACTTGAACTCTTGATATTTCTGTAACTGACATAAGAAAACACGCAAGAGCAGCTCTTTGCATTCACTATAAATGGTAATGTTTAGCTGCAAGTAGGCCTGCACAATCTATTTCTAGGATGTACAGAAAAAAAGAAAGCAGCCTCAGACTCTTCTTCATGCATATGGGAAAGTGTGAGGGATTTTTCCCCAAGTTCTTTGGGATGAGATTTGGACACGTTTGCTCACAGTGCATGCTGCCAAGCGTCATGAGGACTCCCACAAAAACCAGCAAAACTATTTCTGGAGTTGTGCACTACTTCCTCTGAGACAAACTTATTGCAATCTGGTTTTCAGCCTGTTTTTAATTCCACTATACAAAAATAGGAAGAGAAAGCATATTTATTGCACACTAAGGAAGAAAATGCATCAATACAGGCTCGAGTCCTCAAAAAGGCAGCAGGAGACAGGGTTTTGCAGACATTTCGAGGAAACATCAATGTTAAAAGCCAACACTTGACATTGCACTGCAGAACTTATCCAGCTTTAGGAAATAGCACGCAGACCCCATCAGGCAGACTGGACAGCTCTCAGGCCTCAGTGTTCACATGAAGAGAGAAAAGTGTTTTCCCCAGCACGCAGGCAGAGAGCCACCACCAGCATGTGTGAGCTGACAGAGAGAAAATGACTCACAGGAGAGCACTATGACATGGCACACGCTTTGACAGAAATTCTCTACCCACGAGGCAACACAACACAGACAGCATGTGTAACAAGAGGGAACTTTAAATCTCTGCATATGATTTCATGGCAACTCTTCCTTGATGCTTCTCTTTGCAAGCTCAGCTTTGGGTTACAACGAACTGCTCAGGCAGAGGAAAGAAGAGTCAATTAATAAACTCTAATTCACAAATTAATTAAAGTTCCTGCTAACTGCAGAGATTTTCACAGCCCCAGAGGGTGTTCCCCTACAGCCTTCCTCACACACAAAAAGCTGGCGGGGCGGGGCGGTGGGAGCGCGGTTTTAAAATTTCACCTCAGAAGCCCTCGGACGATTCCCCGTGCCATTCATCACTGCACCCCCTCAGCGGGCACAGGGCGGGGGCTCCCGGCCCTCACCCCTCCTCCCGAAGCCTCGCAGGCAGTGGAGGCTGCGGCGAGTCGAGCGGAACGGGGAGGCAGGCGAGGCGCCTTTCCCGCCGGGCAGGGACGAGGCCCAACGATCGCCCCAACGGTCCCCGGGGGCGCGGCGCGCGCCCCGCCTTACCTCGCCGGAGAGGATGCTGCCGTTGGAGATGATGTCGGGCTGCTGGTCGGCGTAGCCGGTCACGATGGCCCCGCAGGGGTTGTGCTCGGCGTCGGCGCCGCGGGAGGGGCTGCAGGGCTTGAGGAACATCAGGTCGGTCTTGGCGGACTCGGGCGTGAGGCAGACCTGGTAGCAGGAGTTCTGGTTGTGGTGGTGGGAGCGGAAGCCGCCCGACTCCTCCACCGGCACCTGCGCCGGGTTGCTGGGCGCGCCGGAGCTCTGCACCAGCATGATGTCCGACTTGCTGAGCTTCTTCTTGCGGGCCCGCGCCTGGCGGCCGCAGCAGGGGCAGCAGCAGCAGCAGCCCAGGCAGCAGTCGCTGGCCAGGCAGGTGTAGATGTTGAGCTTCTTCTCCTTCTGGCAGCGCACGGCCAGCACGATCATGGCCAGCAGGAAGACGAACGAGACGGAGCCCAGCGCGATGATGAGGATGAGCGTGAGGTCGAGCGAGGCGTCCCCCCCGGAGCGGCCGGGCCGGTGCTCGCCGCCGCCGCCGCCCCCCGCGCCCNGCTGCCCGTGGTCGCGCACCTCGACGAGCAGCTCGTAGGGGCGCTGCGGGTCGCGCCGGGCCGGCACCCTGCGCGCCGTGCGGAGCTCGCCCGTGCGCCAGTCCATGCGGAAGAGGCCGGCCTCGTTGCCGCGCGCGATGCTGTAGGTGAGGCGCGCGTTGTCGCCGTCGTCGGCGTCCACGGCCGCCACCCGGCTCACCAGGTAGCCGGGCTCGGCGCCGCGCGGCAGCGCCTCCCGCGCCGGGGTGCCGTTGCGGCCGGGCAGCGGGCTGACGATGGCGGGCGCGTTGTCGTTCTGGTCCACGACGACGACGCGGACGGTGGCGTTGGCGGCCAGCGGGCCCGGCTCCTCGCCGGCGTCGCGGGCCTCCACCTGGAAGCTGAACTCCTTGAGCTGCTCGTAGTCGAAGGAGCGGAGCGCGTAGAGGAAGCCGTTCTCGGAGTTGATGGAGACATAGGTGAAGACGGACATGCCCTGGATCTGGCTCTCCAGGATGGAGTAGGCGAGGCGCGCGTTGGCGCCCTGGTCCCGGTCGGTGGCGCTGACGGCGTAGATGTAGGCGCCGGGCACGTTGTTCTCGCTCACGTACACCTGGTAGACGGGCTGGCTGAAGCGCGGCGCGTTGTCGTTCACGTCGCTCACCCGCACCTGGATGGACTTGGAGGCGCTGAGCGGCGGCTCCCCGCGGTCCCGCGCCACCACCGTCAGCGTGTAGGCGTCGCCGCCCGGCTGCTCGCGGTCCAGCGGCCCCTCGGTCACGATGGTGTAGTAGTTCTTGAAGGAGCTCTTGAGGCGGAAGGGCGCGTCGCCCTGCAGCAGCTCGCACTGCACCTGCCCATTCTCCTCCGAGTCGCGGTCCGAGACGCTGAAGAGGGCCACCACAGTGCCCGGCGCCGCCGCCTCGCTCACCGCCTCCTTCACGGTGGAGAAGCTGATCTCGGGAGCGTTGTCGTTGGCGTCCAGCACGCGCACCAGCACCTTGCAGTGCGCCGGCACGGCGTTGGGCCCCAGGTCCTTGGCTTGCACGTACACCTGATACACGGCGCTCTCCTCGTAGTCCAGCTCGCCGCTCACCTCCAGGCGCCCGGTGCGCGGCGCGATGCCGAAGAGCTCGCGGGCGCGGGCCGAGATGTGGCTGCTGAAGGAGTAGATGACCTCTCCGTTCTGGCCCTCGTCGGGGTCGCTGGCGTTGAGCTGCAGCACCAGCGTGCCCGGCGGCGAGTTCTCCGGCAGCGACACGGTGTAGACGGGCTGCTCGAAGGCAGGCACGTTGTCGTTGGAGTCCAGCACTCGGACGGTGAGCAGGGCGGTGCCGGTGCGCTGCTGGGGCTGCCCGCCGTCAACCGCGGTCAGCACGTAGCGGTGCACCGCCTGCTGCTCGCGGTCCAGCGGCTTGTCCAGCACCAGCTCGGCGAAGCGGTTGCCGTCGCCCTGCGTCTGCACGTCGAGCGAGAAGTAGCCGTTGGGGGTGAGCTCGTAGGTGCGCAGCGAGTTGGTGCCCACGTCGGGGTCGAAGGCGCTCTCCAGGGGGAAGCGGGTGCCCGGCGTAGCACTCTCCGAGATCTCCACGGTGAGGTCGGGCTCCGGGAAGGAGGGCGGGTTGTCATTGATGTCCAGCACCTCGATCTCCACCCGGAACAGCTCGAGGGGGTTCTCCAGGAAGACCTCCAGGTGCAGCAGGCACGAGGGGCTCTGCTTGCAGATCTGCTCGCGGTCGATCTTCTCGTTCACGTAGAGCACCCCCGTCTCCAGGTTGAGCTCCAGGTAAGGGCTGCGGGAGTTGGGCGCCGTCTGGGAGC
>WBMW01002983.1:253745-340736 GCA_013396635.1 Penelope pileata
CGGCGGGGCCGGGGCCATTCCTAGGCGGCGGCGGCGGGATCCCCCCACACGCGGGAACGTAGATACAGCCATACATATGCGGATGTACTCGGTGCGAGCTGCCTCGCTCCCACCGTCCACAGCGGGCGCTGCCGCGGGGCTCCGCACCGAGACCCCCGCCCGCCCCTGGGCGCTGCTCACGCCGGGGGCGCCTCCATTTTGAGGGAGCTGCGTCCCCGCGCGGGGCGCGCTGCCGGCGTGCGGCCACACCCCGAGCGGCGAATTGAAAGCGCCGTTGATCTGAGGCAGCCCGCTAATGCGAAATGACAAATTGCACTTAGGCAATACATGAACGAGAAAAGGATTTATGGATTTTCACGACGGTCTGAGCAAATGAAGGCGACATGAATTATACATCCTAATGTGCAGTATATCATTTTCTAATAACAGTGTTTTAGTTCTAACGCTCTATTCTGCTCCCTTCGATAGGGGGTATCGATTAAATAAAAAGTCAGAGGGCTATCTTTAAACCGGGTGCGTATCTTCTGCAGACGCCAGCCGGGGTTTCTGTATTTACCCGCTGCTAAAGCAGAGGGCTCTCGTCGGACCCCTGACACCGTGGCTTTTAGCTTTTCCATCTGTCATCGTTTAATTTGGCAGTTACTTTGCCAAATGAAGACCGATCTCTCGTATCGCTGCGTTTTGCTCCATGCTGTGATCCAGATATGTAAATAGATGGCAGCAGGTTTGTAAATCCGCCATGCAGACGGGGACAGCACCTTGGTAAGTGGAGCCTCTTCTCCCTGCCAAAACCCTCACGTGCCTCCTTGGCACCCCAAGGGCTGCAGCTGCCAGAGGGGCATTTTCTAGCAAGGAGAACATGTGATAAATAACGCTCTTGCTCAACCAGAACTTTGCTCACAGCTCCATTTACTGGATTGCACTGATTTTCTTAAAGAGAAAAGCCTTCACATTTCATTCACTCACCCTGGGAGAGAACCAGTGTGAAAATCTGAGTGCGTGTGCATAAGGGGGGGAATAGCTATCGAAGAGGGCGTGGCTTAGTGCCAGATTCAGCTGCATCGCGATGCCCAGAGCCCATGGCTGCCAGCCCCCTAGCCAAGTTCTTTTGCCCTTCATCACAGAGTACTGATGAAGTCATAGTGACACGAGCTGTGAATACTCCCAATCATTTCAGTGGTTCCTGGGCTAAAATTTCTCTTGACACTAAGGATGAGCAAGAGCTGCCCTCACATGAATTGCTTTAGAACATAGTTGGGGAAGGTGGAGGTAGAAGATTAATGTGTTCATTTAGGGGTTAACTCCATGATTATTTTTCATTACCCACGTGCAGTGTTTTAGTTGTTTTAAAACAGCAGTCACATAAGTCAGAAATGCCCAAATGCTGGATTTGGGGTTGAACAAGTTCTTTCCTGACCTGGACAAACATGGTTTGGGGAGTAGAAAGCTAATCCCAACTGTTGAGTTGAGTCACCAAGATGAGTTTTAGGTATCAGCCTTAGTTCAAGGAACATAGTGTCCTCTTAATGTCTGCATGTTAAAAACACTGAGAATTNGCTATTGCATGGTTTAATTTTAATTATCTGGGTTAAAAAAAAATAAATACAAACCCCACCCAGGTCCTCCTTTCAGAGGATTAATAACAGCTCTTAGTGCCAGAAAGATTACTGAAATCAATGATGTGATTAGGATTGTAAATAAGAACTAGAAGATGTCACCATCAGAAAAAGCCTGCTTTGCTAACAGGAAGATGTGTACGTTTTACTGAAAGGGCCATAGGATGAAAATCCTGCTTCAAACAGAGGTCGATACTGCACAATTTCAGAAATTAACTAAGAGGCCTGATTAAGGTTATTTGTGTCAGAGGGAAAGGTTCACTGCCACCACTCCCTCAATGGATTTCTTTCTTAATTGCCAATGAGGAGACAAAACAGGAAGGCTACCCCATTTGGCTAATCGATAGAAAAGCCTGCCTTCATGTTTGCCTGAGGAGCACTCCTTGGGTCAGATCAATACATCAGTCACCAAAGTTCTTGCAGAGGTCACCAGCGATCGAGACATTCTCTGATGGCTTCTAAACAATGCCGGAGCCAAGCATCTGCCGCAAGGTTGTGGACGTAAGCAGAATTGGAGCTACGATGTTAATCATCATCCTCATGCTTATGGGAGGACTCCTGGTGATAAAAACAACTCGTTGTATTTATGACCTCAGACAGCTGTTTTAATAAATGAAGACAAAGTATTACTTCATTACACGCTCTGTACTGTGCCAGTGATCAGATTTGATGGAGCCTCTCCAGAAGGTGCTGGGAGTTTTTCCAAATAAGAATTACAGTGGATACACTGCAGTCCAGAATGGAGTTACACTGGATACATCCTTTAGGGATTTAAGGCCAGCCTCAGCCTCCTTTTCTTTGCCTCCAAGCATTTGTACAGGTTTTGGGGGACAGCTCAAGCAGCAAAAGGCTGCTCAGCATGATAGAGTAGATGAGTACAGTCCATTCCTCTTATCACACTTTCTCCAGCTTTTGGACAATCTATTATAATGTCTATTAAAAATAATCCCAGCCTGTTTAAATGACTTGTGTTTTTAGCTGATTTAAGTCTGCGTTAAGATAACCTCAAAAAAACCTCTCTGATTTTCCACAGTTAAGCTCTCAACATTTTCTCGTAACCAGGCATTTTTAGAGCATCCATGTCAGAGCACACAAAGTCCTGGTCATTTCCAAAGACTTCTGCATGATGGGCTTATGGTAACTGAGATACATTGGGTCCAATTCCTATAAGCTTGCCTCATGTCCCGTTATTTTTAATCTATTCTCTACGTAACAACAGATCTGACTATATTGAATTTATGGTAGCATTACAGGTTCACTCTAAACCCATGGAAATGGCATTACACAAGGCAATCAGTCTACAGCGCGTATTTCTATTTATTTATCCTTTTGCTTGCAGGGGGAGATTATGCCTCTGCATCTAACTTACCTAATGAAGATGTTTCTTACAAAATAAGGCAGATTATCTACCATTTAACTAGAATTTTCAAAAAGAACTCCATGGATAGAAACCAGGTATTCCATCAGCTGAGAAGCAAGATATTATCCCATTTGTCAAGGCAGGCATCATCAAGCCCCTATTTTCTGTATAAATATCTCTCCATGATATGGCTCAATTAGCTGCACCCACTTTTTGAACTTTGTGGGAACGTAGTTGACCTGTATCTGAATTTAACAAATGCTGCTAAGCTTGAATGATTACTAGTGCAAATGAGGACAAAACTGCAGTGAAGAACTCCAGTTGCTTGAGATACTGTTAAGTCATAGGTAGATGTAGTTAATGATAAAGAAAATAGTTCTGTTGATTTCTCCTTTCAAAAGCAAGTTCAAGCCTTGAACTAAAGCATAGCTTACTTAGAGTTCAGCTTGAAAGCTGAAGTAGTTAAGAACAGAACTTTTATTCTTATCCTTATGATACTGTACATACAGTGCTTGACAGAATAAATAAATACATTCCTGGCCCTCAGCTTTCCACATATATAAGCATAACTTTTTCTGACTAACCTTACCATCTACACAGCAGATAACAGTAGCACTAACTAGGAAGGGAAAGGAATAAGATGGGAAAAATGATGTTATAATCATTTGATTACTTGAGAAGAAAGCACACATCTGTATTTTAAAGCTATGCTATGCGGAGCTACCTGTACTACCAATAGTTAAATGTGCATTTTTCTGTTTGAATCTTCCCACAAGGCCATACCTTTGGTGCTTGCCTTTCCTTGTAAGTTGCAGATGGTCAGTGTCAGCCTTTCCATAGTGTTACCCAACTCCATTTGAACAGCTCTTTAGTCAGGTGTAAGAATAACCAAGGAAGATACATTATTTTGTCTATGCAAAGAATATTAATGCACAATTCAAAAGTTTTGCCGCCTCTGCATTTTGGAAGAGCCAGTCTAGCAGATGGAGTTCTCAAGTGTTTTTTGCCATCCTCAGGAAGATGCATGAAAGTGAAGAGTCCTTAAAAAGCCTCAGCTTACACACTCTGGAGTTTATAAGGTAGTTCTTGATGAATCTACACTAGACAGATTCTCTCACAACTCCTGCTTAGAGGGCAGCCTGTATGACAACAGCTGGATGAGTTCATACGTTCCACACAATTGCTGTGGAGGATGAACGCCATTTTTCTCAGAGTAATTATTTCTGGAGTTGTGCAGAGCTAGATATAGATTCAGAGTATGTGTACACTTATCCACAACACACTACTCCCACTGGTGGCAGGGAACAGGAGAAAGTAGAAAGAAGATATTAGAGAAAAACACAGAGTGGCAGAAAAAGAAAGTCACAAGAGGTAAAGCACAGAGAAGCAGCTAAAAACATGTAAGGGCAACAAAACAAATAGCAAGAGAAAAATAAAAAAAATTAGATATGAAAGCAAAAGCGATCAGATTATAATTACATAAGTGAAAACCCTACCAGACTTTTCAGCATCATCCTAAACTACAGCAACCTAACAAAAAGCTGTCAGGGTTCCCTTTCCCCCCTTTTATCAGCAGGCTTTATATATGCACAGAAGAGCTCACAACTGCTGGCTACTGCTTAATTAGGTGAAGTAGGAGTAGTCTGTGCTGTAGATCTCAGTGGTCCACAGTCTGTTCGTTACATGCGTTGGGGCCTGGTGCTGCTACAATCACAGCTTTTCAATTAAGAAATCAAAGCATGAGATTGCCGGTGCCAGCAGCGGTCCCTGGGCACCCTGGGGCTGTGCCCTGCTCAGCAGAACCTCGCAGCAAGGGGCACCAAGGCACTGTGCCTCGCTCAGCAGCGCTGGGGAAAAGTTATTCCCAAACTATGAAAGGCGCATAATAAATGCTTGATTTTAAAATCGCTCGTGTTGCTGCTCTTCATGTGCTTGTGCTTTGTGGCTGTCTGCTATTAAAAGATCCCTTCCTGCTGCCCAGCAGTCCTGCAATTTGTTTGCTGGAGTGAGGCACTCCAGCAGTCCCAGAGGTCTATTCTGGGACAGGATCTTTCCCGAGACAGCTTCTGGTGGATCAGCGTGCGCAACAAGCAGTGATGCTGATGTTGAATCTGAGCTGCCTGGTGCCTGCAGGACTGCAGCCTCTTCGGTTCCAGTGGGCACTCCATGAAGCAGGCAGCACCAGGCAGGAGCTGATCTTACTGTTACATATCTTGTGTGTCCTATGCTGCTGTGGGTTAGCATATGCAATGTGTGCCCCAGCTCCCCACTTTGGGGCGGGGCTGTAGCAGTATTGCCAAGTGTATTTTGGCACACACGCTATGAAAGCACTGGGGTGCGATGAGGGGGTGATTGCAGCTTTACAGGGAGCAGGGGGCTGGCACGATGAGCACCAAAGCAGCTTGCAACCACATGTGACTGTCTCATAACATGCCCACAAGCAAGCTGCTGAATCACACCTGCTTCCTTTAATTCTGGCGTTTTCTCATTTTGCAGGCTTTGCTATGCAAATCTTTTTGAAGTACCACATGCATATACAATTCTATACATACACTTATATGTAATTACACAGACCTTGATGTTGAGCTTGGAAAGAAATGACAGTGCTGCAAGATGTGTGTGTGTGGGAGAGGGGGGAGCACAGCTGCCATTGAGTTCAGCAGGAGCAGCGGCCAGTGCAGAGCAGACCCTGCCTCGAGACAGAGGCAGCCTCCTTCAGTTCAGCACAGGCACAGGTCGGTGCTGCCAGGGCTCGGTGGCTGATCTCCCAGCTGCCAAATACCAGTGCATCGCCCCACCGATGCAGGAGCAAGAGCATCCCTTGCAGCAGCTGCCTGCTGCACCCCTGCTGCACCCCTGCTGCAGAGCACGCGGAGAGCTGTGAGCTGTAGCAGCTGCTGTTTCCAAGGGGTCCGGCAAATCCTGCAGCTGGGGGAGGCAGCAGCTGGACTGTAAGCAATCAGCGTAACGCCATGCAAAAAGGAGATGTGCCTGGAAAAGCGACGATGCAGTGCACTGCTGCATAGTATCTCTGCTGTTGTATGGTCACAAGAGAAGTGTCTGTCCTCCAAATGCAGAGAGCTGGCTTGAAGAAGGAGTCGGTTCGGTGGAAGAAAACACGGCACTATGATAGCTCTGTGTAAGCGAGGCATGAAAGCAAAGGGATTTGCAGAAGAAGGAGGGAAAAGGGAGCTGAGACAGGACAGGCTTGAGTTGTAGGAAGTGTAAAATGGAAGAATGAGGCATGTAAATGTGATTTAGGGTAGAGTGGGAAGCTGATGGAAATTTTGTAGGAAAGCTTGGATTTTCTTAACTTTGAAGAGCATTCAGGAGTTTGCTGGCATTCATTGATTATCATAGATTCCCCTCTAACTGAAGGACACTTGGTGAAAGGGAATTGTTTCCTGTAAACAGTGAGGTTGAGAGCAGAGTGGGAATATTTTGTAACAAGTTACCACTATTAGTAGTTGTGGTCTACTAGAGGCTTTAATTGGGAAACCCTCATCTGTAATAATGTGTTAGAAAGTTGTCTGCAGCTTTCCCCTGGAGCCTTAATGCTAGGCAGTAGGGATCCAGGGAGCACTTGTGTCCCACAGTTTCTGTCTCATTGTGGTTTCTGAGAAGAATCTGAAGGTGATCAGAAACCTAGTTTATAATGCTCAATTTGCTGGGGGGGAAAAAAAAAGGACATACATTTTTGACCCTTTGCCATATTTTGTTCAGCACAGAAAGGAAAAAAAGCACAATTAGGAAGGAAGAAATAACCTTTATGGTATTGCCAAAGTGCCAACAAATAGCTTCAGAAATGCTGTTCTTATTGCAGTCAAAGATAGAAAAGCCAAATAATAGTTGTATACATTGATTTTGCAATATAACTATAGGCTTACAAGGAAGTATTGAGGAATATTAACTGAAAATCCTTGACCAGTATTCAGAAGATTTTAACATTATCAAAAGCCCTTTATCTACAGAATTGTGTACATA
This sequence comes from Penelope pileata, assembly GCA_013396635.1. NCBI lineage: Eukaryota > Metazoa > Chordata > Aves > Galliformes > Cracidae > Penelope > Penelope pileata. The sequence goes on from WBMW01002983.1 coordinate 260,706, forward strand.
AATCTGCAAATTTTAATGCCCCCTTTTAGAAATTTCAACAGGTAATAAATATCCACCTTGTGTTGTGGTCTCTGTGAGAAAATGGAGGATAATATCGAATTGGTATTCTAAACTGAAAAATCACAAAAAATGTGGCTAAGAAAAAAAGATTTATGTATTTAACCACAATTTTGTTTTTCTCCTTTATATTTAATAATTTGGTTCTGCAGTTTTCTAGAAATGTTTGTTATAATCGAAGTTTCCAGAGCTTACATGTTTTTAGGGAAAGGCAAACACAGACATTTGATGTAGTACCAAGACCGCAGCTTGTGGTCTTGCTTTGCTAGTGATGGTGATTTGGAAGAACCGCTTTACTGTTCTGTGCCGTGGTCTTTTTATATCTGTTTGTCTGTCTGTCTAAATTTTCTCTGTCTATGTAAATGACATAATGGGTCTAATATGATTTATCCTCTCTGAAATACTTCATTATATCATTGAGTAAAAAGGTTCTGTACAGGAATTGGACTTCATTAGCACATGTGAGCCTAATCTGAGAAAGGTTTTCCAGAAGTCTGTCTACCAAAATGAGGTGGAAATATCTGCTTTGGACATCCTAAAGGCAGAAGTTTGAAAACCTTTTGCAGGAACTTAGTGTGGTTTGGCAGTTTGAAAAGGGCAGTGTTAGAGCATCCAATGCTTCATCAGAAACGTTGTGGTTTTGGCCAAAATACAGCCTGATGCGAATGTGTTTGGCTTGTTCAAATGTCTTCAAAATACGTAGGTAGGTTAATTTCACAGTGACAGGGTTTACTGGTTGTCCAATCTATGCTGGATAGTATCAATCGTCATAACATCTGTCTTCCCTTGGAAGAAGTCTGCTGATGTCCCATATTGCCTGATTTGTCTCATATGCTAGAATTGTGATTATACGATTAACCTGAACTCAATCCAGCTTGTTCTTTCTGGGTGATCAGATATCACATAAATGATCTATCTACTCATGTATAGAAGATGCTAATCATATATTAATGATCTAAAAAGCCTAGTAGAAGTATTAAAATCCTTTAAAATTAGAAAAGAGGTTTCCTCAGTACCATCTGGTAAGCAAATGTGACATTAGGCAATAAAAGCTCTCCGTTTGTGAGAGTGGTAGAAAAAGATTTACAAAAGGGTTTAACCTTTCTGGTGATAAGAGCATCGTAACTTATGCATCTGTTCTATTCCCATTTAAGTAGCTGGAGTTTTTTTGGACTGATTTTTATTTGATGGAGGATGAACTCCTACTTCATTTGTCCTTCAAATCTATCTGTGTTTGTCAGCCCCTGGACAACAATTCTTCAATTCTTTAATCATGGTGTTGTGTATGCTTGGTTTTGTTTGTTTGTTTTTTCTCTTACAAGAACAGTAGAAACTTAGTTTCTTTGGCACTCATGGCAAACAGTAGAAGTTTTGCCTGAAATTAGGAATGGTCTGTATCCAACCAGCATATGTTTTAGTTAAAATGTTTGGAATCATATTCTTTGTGTTTATCATTTGACGCTATATTCATTTTTTGACTTGGCTCTGTGAAGTCTATACATGCACACACGTGCATACATACAAGTGGAAATAAAGCTGTCAGTTACAGAAGTCTGACTTTGCATTTAATGAACATGTGAAATTATGAGGAAAAGTCCGTAGGCAGTTGAGACACACAAGAAATACAGAAACAGGATCCTAGTACAAGCAATATGGAGAGCTTTTTCTAAAAAGAAAAAATATGTCAGGCTGTATTCTCAATTTTTTGACAAATACATTTTGGGTTGAAATCAAAATGAGGGATAAAATAGTAATTAGTTTCACTGTGAGTAATGATACATCTTGGAATAGGGAACCATACTGCTGTGCGTTGTATTTTCCTTTCACTTCCTCAGACCAAATGAATTGGATTAGATATTGGAACAAAGTACTAGAAGTTTCCAATTTAAAAATTACGGAAAGTAAAGTAAATAGAAAGAAAGCATGCGTTGCTTTTTATTATCTTTTTATGGAGGTTATAACCAGAGTTGTTTTCTTATGGCTTTAAACTGAGCTGCTATGAGCAGTTATTCTTAACAAAGTAAGTATGGACCAGATCCAAAATTGTTCAAGTAAATAGCAAGATTTCCAGCAATTTCAGTGTTCTTTTGATCAGGCCCTTAATCTCCTAGAAAATGCTGGGCTTAATAGGACTATTGTGTTTGTGGTTCTGACTGCATATGGAGTTTGCTTTTGTGTCTAAAGGAGGAGAAGATGGAGGTTTACTAACAGATTTTCTGTAAGTATTGTTTTACTTCATTGTCATTCTACTCCCTTTCCAGCTGTTTTTGTGTATAAATAGTTCAAGTAAATCCCCTTAAAAGGTCTGCTTTTGTGTAAAAGTACTTAAAGTTCAATGTCTTTGTGTCAAAGAGATTTTATGAAAGAAGATTCGTCCAGGCATATCCTGTAATAAACATCTGGAAACTGCAGGGCTTGGCTAATGGTGACTGTGCAGCAAGTGTACAGTTTAACTAGCTGTCTTTACAGCAGCATTAACTTTCTGCCTTTTTTTTTTTTTAAATTCTCAATTTTCTTATTTATTTTATAATCTGAATATTTATGTCCTGTTGTGGTTAACAGGTCTTAAATAGTCTTCTGGTTCATGGGTAGTATGAAACACACAATCTTGGGTTGATGCACTAAAGACTGTGTGAAAGTAGATTACATCTTTGCATGGCATTTTGAAGAGCAAAGTTGCTCATCTTCTTTAAAGACAACTTCCTTTAGTACAAAATGTATAGGAAAATCAGTATTTCTAGATTAGCCGAAAGCAAAGGCTGCCGCAGAGGTAATAGGAATAATTTGTATGTGGGCCAGAAGTCTGATTAGGATTGAGGAAAACAGAAAACAAGAGCTTTAGCCTATCTGATATAAACCAAAAGTGAAAGCTCATAAACAAATTGAGGAGGAAATTTAACATTTTTGCAAAATGGAAAGAGGAAGTGAATGAGTAGTTTCAGTGGTAAAAATGGAGAGGAGGGATGAGTACAGAAAATATCATTAGAAAATAAGGAAATATATATTTATGAAAATCACAGAAAATTAGAAAGGAAGGTTTTAGCAAATAAGTAGAATATGAAGCTGTAATCCCACCGTGACATTCAGAGTCCTGTGAATGACCAAGCAAAACCATAATCCTTATTTTGGATGTGACGATACTGAAGGGTAAACGAGCTTTAATGACAGAATCACTGTCAAAGTTCTCGGCTGAAAATAGGAGGTTTTAGAAAACAATTTTAAGTGTATGACTTAATTGGTAATTCCTGGAGAATTATTATCACTCACAGTCCGGGAACAGATTAATTGAGAGGACATGCAGAAATAAAGCTACGATCTCCTAGATTTAGCTGCACTTATCCAAAGTACAGCTTGAATCTTAGAGAATTGTGCCAGGTCAGTCAGGGTGGATGCCAGTTGGGTGAGCCAGCCCTTCAGGGGCACAAAGTGAGATTCAGTCCTTTGAACAGTGAAAACTGCGTTTCCATGTGACACTTGTGCCGGCTGGGAGCAGGCAGAGGTTTGCTGACAGGGTTACACTGTGAGTGGTGCAGCAGAGGGTGATGCTGATGGAGGACCTGGAGGATGATGGTTCACTTCAGGACCTACTGTCCCTCAGAAGAACTTCACAATGATTCCCTGCAGGCCTTCCAGCAAAAGGGAGATTTTAATTTCTTTGAAGGAGAAAAGTAGAGATGCAAATGAGAAATTCATGTGGCTACAGAGGCTTGCAGGTGTTCACTGTCAATCCTTTTGTTTGTTCAAAAAGCCCTCAGCCCCATTTGCTTCTGAAGGAGGAAAAAAAATTGCTTGCAAGCTGTTTAAAAGTAGTTTTTGTTCTCATTAAGATAAATTGTGATACTTATCTATTTCATTTTAATTGTGTATTTTAAAATATATTTAGTATTCAAGAATGATCTAGGTCTGGCCCTGGAAAGTTTATCTTACTGCTCTGTGTATTTTACCTGTTGATGTAACCCCCCAAAAAGTAGATTATGAAGGTGCAAGCAAAGTCTCATTGTAATTCTCCACTGTGTTACTTCAGTTTCTTCCAAAGAGGCCTGCCATAAACTGGAGTGGCTGCAGGTTACTAGGAGCAAAGCCTGTCACAGCATCAGTACTGCATCTTCCCAAAGCATGGGAAGAGTCAGCCATAAATAAACCTTCTTAGACCAAAACTATGCAAACCTGTGCATTTTGAGGTTAATTAGAGCTTGTGTGGTGCCTCTCTTTCCACCATTAAGCTTTAATGGAAGAGTGCAGGAAAGAGCCATGCAGAGCCATAGGCATTGTCTAAGTTTGGGTTGTCTACCCTGTGTGATCTGAGAGTTTGTGCTTTCATCTGTATCCTGATTCCACACCTGGAAGAAAATTAGAGCAAACATTTTTCTTTCCTCTCTTTGTCTTCTTCAGTCACGTGTGTGTCCTCTTTTCCTTTCTATTTTCCATATGTGTGACTTCTTACCTAACAACAGAGGCATTTTCTGTTTTATTTTTTTTTCCTCCTTCTTTCTCTCATAATGTGATTCTACCACAATTTTATCATTTGTGGAGATGACTTCAGACTTAGCAGTTTGGGTTTCTCTCTTTGCTAGCTTATCTGATTATACGGAGCCTACTTGTTCACCCAAATACTTAAATTGAGTGCCCAAGGTTAGCGAGCTGGGAATGTGCCTTGAACCCGCTACCACATACTTGTCCTAGGCTGGACATACGTGCCTCTGATTTGATAAGTGTTACATGGACATGGATGCATGTCACTAATGAAATAATGCAGTAAGATTTAAGTTTGCTTTCATAGTATGTGGTATGGATTCAGTTTTTAAGTTGAAATGGCCATTCTTATGGTCAAATTTTTCAGATAATTCCATATTTAAAATCAATTGATTCAGACAATTTTTTGCATTAATGAAAAAAATAATCATTCTAAGATAGTTGTTTGAAACTCTGGATGAAATTGTTTACTTCTGGTTTTTACAATTCACAGTAAGTTTCTGCAATTGTATGAAACTAGTATTCAGTTTAATTCACCATGCATAGTACATTTGTGCGTTACTAATTTTAAAATCTGAGGCTTAATGTTAGTATTTGAATGAGATTAGTAGACAAATACATTTTTTATACATATACTTAGCTTTTTACTCACTATTATGCTGATGCTTAGATACTCTATTTAATAATAGCTAATACAGTGATACTGATTTTGTCCCTGCTGTGCTCATTATTAACCCCAGAAGGTAATGGAATTCTTATTAGGCTCGGTACTGGATATTAATAATGTGTTTGACTATGGTATGAAAAAAATAAAGAAAGCCTGCAAACATTTGTAAGTTAATTGCCTGACTTGGAAACCACTAATGTACATGAGTAACATTTACTCATGCAGATTGTCTTAGTGAACTCAAAATCCCTCAGATGGATGCAGAATAAGGCTATAAATCATACGGAAAGTCTAAGAAATGTTAATGGGAAGGCACCCACAGGGTACTGTAGAAATTTAATAAGTTTTTATAAACAGTATTTTAAAGGCATATATAATTAAATGAAGGCAATGGTCAATGTTTAAAATTAAAGAAGAACCAGAAATTGAGCCTTATTTGCCTATATACGTATTTTAAAGAAATCTGGAGCAGTCATCAACTCACAGTACTTATTTCTGTTCTGCATGGCAATCAAAGCCACCATGTCCATGTTCCTTAACACCTGAACATCAAATCCAGTGGCTACACGTGCCCTCATGCCTGTTTGGGTGCCCGTAGCCAGGTACGAAGACACTCTTCAAATGGGATATACACAACTGGAAAGTATAAAGCTATTATTTGTCAACACATGTGAAATATGGCTAGGATTTAATGAGCTTCTGGGAGCCAGCCTTGATAAGGCACCTGAGGAGGCTTTACTGTCTGGGTAGGTATCAGCTGAGAAGATAGCTTATCTTTTTGTGTTGTTGTGGTTTCTATGGGTGGCTGGTTGAGAGGCTGAGATGCCCTGGGGAGGTGTTGGATAACAGCACTCAAGCTTGATGCAGCAAGACCCAGTGCAGGTGGCAGTGCTTATCCCCAGCAGCCAGCTGCTTGCAAGTATCCTGTCCTGCCAGGGGCTGGCCTGGGGCCTAGGTTAGCTGGGGGATTGTGAGCCCCTGTGAGATGTGGAGCCTCTCAGCCTGGGCCTGGTACATTTGGCTCAGAGTTTGCTTGCTTTCTGTCAAAATGGTCCTTGCTGCTGGAAATATGTGTTGAAGAGAGAATAAGCCTTTCCAAGGGTGAGTCCCCAGGCTGGCTTACATCCATGCTTCTTTTCCTCTAGTCAATTGTTTGGCTTGATGCATCTGTTTTGCATTTGTGGCCCAGGAGCTAGGCTGACAATTTCTGTAGAGGCCTCTACTGCCCTGTGGGGCTCCTCCAGGCACTGAACAGACAGGAAACCTTGTTGGATGACTCTCCAGGAGACTGGGGCTCCCAAACTGTAGTTTTACAAGTTTGCAGCAGGCTGGAAGTATACACGTTATGGCTGGGCTGTAGGTCAGGAGACTCTGGTGGCCTTAGAAGTTAGCTGGCTTAGCAAGGACAAGGGTGAAGAAAAGAGAACTAGAGACAGTCTTAGGGGATTTAAACTACGCTGCATTTTTATGGCAGGTTTATTGATATATATGTATTGATTGAATGTGTGGCATTTTCTTAACTGCATAGACAACTATTTTGGTTTAGAGGCTTAGTGATGTAGATACTGCATTTTGATTGGAGTGAAGCCCTTGTTTTACAAGGGTGCTTAAAGTATAGCTTTGCTTATTTTGAAAGTTGACATCCAAGCATCTATGTTCCAGTTACCTATTTATTTCTCTGTTTTTTTTCACTTGAGCCTCCACAAGTGGAATACTTAAATGTGGGCCCAGATGGAGGTTATCTGTTATGCACAGTCTTGTTTCTATGTTTTCGTTAAACTTTGGAACCACTGAATGTGATTATTTCTATGTATGCTTTCAGGAACTTCTTGTCTAAAGCTCTTTCACATAAAGAGAAGTGTTTTGTATTTGACTCTTCTGTGCATGGAAATGACCTTTTTCTTGCATGACCTTCTGGAAAGGTGATAGCTCTAGAACTCTTCTTATAAATGCATATGTATGGAGTTGACATATATGAATGGATCCTTTTCCTTTGATGTGGGACATACAATGTTTTTGTGGTCTAATGGGCCTGGCCAAGCATGAAAGCAGCAGACAGAAAGGAAGAGAAGAGGCAGTTCATGTGAAAGAGTAAGATGGCAGAAGCTAGTCAGAAATGCAAACTGATGACAGTCCTTAAAGGTAGGCATCTGTGATGGCAGTACTTGTAGTGGCCGTCAGAATGTTACTGATAAGCAGTTGGTCAATGTATACTGCATCTTTCAGAGGGCATTCTCATCTCGGAATCACAGAATATCCCAAGTTGGAAGGGACACACAGTGATTATGGAGTCTAATTCCTGACTCTGCACAGGACTACCTGAAAATCAAGCCATATGGCTGAGAGCCTTGTCCAAACACTTCTTGAACTAGCTGTGAACATATGTACAGAGAGGGCTCAAAGTAGGTCTGGGTATTTTTCTAGACAAATTCAGCAAGGTTCAGGACTTCAAGATTAAATTTTATTGGCAGGCTACAATAATATTGGTGTAGTGGAAACAAATGTGTAAAAATAAACCACAGCAGCATTAAATTAAATGCATGCTTTCTATATAATCCAGAAAATAAGAGTATATTGTTTCGTTTCCTTGCAGATAATCAATTTTTCCTTATTCTGTTTTTGAACATTCGGAGTTACCTGAATATCTTACCTATATTCTAGTGGGAAAAGAAGTAAACAAACAAAGCATGTTTTAGTGTTTTGGGAATTTTTCGTATCTCTAACTTTTACTGGTTACATAACAGACTAAAAAATGTGGACCTATGACTTTTTCTTCAGGGTGAGCTGTTTGAAAAACACTTACAGATGTGAGAAATGACAAAGAATTGAAGAAACCAATGCCAAAGTAGAAATAGCATAAAAGAGCATTTGTTTGCTTAGCATTAGTGTCCCGTATCACATAGGTCAGTCATAGGCAAAATATAAGACAAAGCATTATTACTGTTCTATGGGTATGAAGAATGAGTCTGTAGACGTAATAAGGAGTAGGAGTGCTAGTATTGAGAAATACCACACCACATCAGTTTGAGGCAAGGAGAACTCTTGAATATTAGTAGTGTAAGTATGGTAGCAGTCCTTAATTATACCTAGAATGCATCAACATCATAGCTTTCAAAGCTATCGTAAGGTGTTTGTTTTTTAATCTTTGGAAGACATGTTTTTTCCTTTTTTTTGTTGCTTATATTTTGGCTTTTTATCCATATCACATGAAACATTTTCCAACAATATGAAGATAAACTCTATTTAGTGCAAGTTGTAGAATAAACCCTATGCTACCACAGGTCAAAGAATACCCATTCAGCCTAGGAGTTGTGAATGTAGTTGCAGCTGAAGCAAAGCCCTGAAACTTGTGAATTAAATGTGATAATCAGAAGGTAATTAATGTTAGGTTGCCTTGAACCCAGGTAAATGCATTTTAAAATTGTATAACTAAAACCAACGTATGAGTATTTTGTAACAGTGATAGTATAAATAGACAACATATAAGCATTTTATAGAATCATAGAATGGTTTAGGTTGGAAGGGACCTTAGAGATCATCTTGTTCCAGCCCTCCTGCTATGGGCAAGGACATCTTGTGTAAGTTTACATTTTGTGTAAGTATGTAAGCAACATGATCACCAAAGTGTCAATAAAGACAGTGCATTTATGGATAGGAAAAATCCGTGTACCAAAAAGTTTCAAGATAAAGACAGAGTGTCCCTCCAGATGCACAAACGTAACTGATGAAACAAAGGCAATGTTGGAAATGGATAAGGCCTCCTTTTGAGGAATTTGTATGTGAGGAGCAAGTTGCATAGAAACACTGAGGAGGCAGAAATGCAGAGAAGAGAAGCCAAGTCTAATCCAGTTCCACTTTTCCTAGCTGTTAGTAAAGTCTGATTACCATCCCTGGAGCTCTGTGGTACTGCATGCCCCTTGTAGCTCATTTAGGATGGAAGTGGGTAAGGCTTACAGATCTGAGTAGGGCTAAAAATGACGAACTGCATAAGGACTAATCATGAGCACGTGGCTGCCAATTAATGAGTTTACCAAGTTTTTGTTTGTTTCTAAGTTTAAAGCTGGCCTAATTTGTCAGTCTTCCTAAGCGTTTCCAGCTTCATGTGCTCTAATTCTGTAAATGATACACTAAGATAATATATGTTTAATTGTCATGAATTTTTTTTTTTTCAGCCAGAAAGAACAGAAGAAAGCATTCTTAAAGGTAAGGAGATGGTTGTGCTCATTTACTGAGAATGAAATTTGTAAAGCAGTAAGGTTAGGATGGTTGGCTTTGGCTTGATGACAGCTGTAGATGGAAAAAGTAAGAGAAAAAGACTAGAAGTATTGACTGTTGCAGTAAGGGCGAGTGCTTCAGTGTTCTGATTTAAAAACTTACACCTTCTCCTGGGTAAAAGGCTCACAAAACTGATGCAGGGCTTTAAAACAGCCTGTGTTTAGCTGAAAGTCAAGGAATGACCAATTGCCAACAAAGAAATTGTGCTGCCATTGGAGGTGTGCCATTTATAAAACTCATAATAAACACAACAATACATAATTCACACAGAGTTATTAGTGTAAGTTGCTGGTGTTACTTTGCTTAGCTTTTTGTTTGTGATGGTCAGCTCCTTGCTAGGGAGCAGAGTCCCAACCCTTGGTATGTAAAAATGTTGGATTAGCCTTCACAAAGGTGGTTGGTCACAGAGTGTTCCCCTGCTTTAAAACAGTTAATGCAAGCATTCCAAGTATACATTAATTGCTCTTATCTTTTTGTCAAATGACTGAATTATTGCCTGGGAACTTACATGCTTACATAGAAAAGCTTTGTGCAGTGAAAATGTAGGCATCCTTTATCTCCTTTAAGGATGTGATCACGTGTTTTTTTTAAGAAGTCTGTTACAAATAGAATATGGAGCAGTAACCTTTGCTCCCAAACGTAGGCAGTAATCTAATTTGAGCTGTGGAAGCTGACTTCTTGAACATTTGGTGAAACTTCTAATCCTTCTGGAGAAATAATTGTGTGTTAATTAAGAGCCAGAATTCCACAAGGCTTATTAGCTGTCTAGCTGGATCTGAGAAGCAGAAGGTTGAGCAGAGTTTAACTAAAATTTGGAACTGTTAATTAGTCTCCTTTCTTTCTGGTTTCCTTTCTATTTTCTTGTTTTTGGTTTGTGTAACACACTTTGACCCGTGAGAAATTACTGTGCTTCTGACATGATAGCTCCCAATTGTAAATGTTGTACTTTATTGGCTGTGAAAGAATAAAGCTTTAAAAGAGCTTGGCTTTCCTTAGCTACAAGCTAGCTTGTTATGGAAGAAGAAATGACAGAAAGTGGAAAATGCAGGCTGGCTAATCTTGTTAAATTGGCTGAATAATGTTGCATTCAAGATTCCTGAACTCCATGCTGGAACACACAAATGCTTTAATAAACTTGAGCCTGTCTCATTTTAGCAGTCTTCGTAGGGTACAGAAAATGTTTGATAGACATATGGAAACTTAAGTATGAAACTCTTCCTTATAGACCTCCATTTGGATAGTTATGATTATGGGAATTTGTGAATGTGCAAAGGCTTTGCTTCACTGATATGTGCCTGGGCAAGGTCATGGAGTAGAAAGTAGACTCTGAAACCCTTGTTAGTATCTGAAAGTTTATTAGACAGTATGCATGGAGATGTGAACTGTTCCTGGATTTTCATTTGGGTATTATGATTAAATTCTCTTCTAAAGACGAGAGGGATGCTAGCATGCATGTACTTTGCAGTACAAAATTCACTGGCATTCTGATACGATGTGAGGCAAGCTGAACATAACAGCTGCTATTTCATCTCAATAGCCCCTGTACACCCCCAGTGAAATAATTTTGAACCTGCTGAGCAGAAGCAGTTTAAAGGTCTATTGTGGAAGACACAAGAATTCTATTCATTAATTAGACTTGTCAGAGTCTGCTTTGTGTTTGCAACAATGAATACCATTTCATTCCAGGGGTGTAGTTAAGCCCTTAAGCTAATTTGGTGTCCAGCTCTATTCCTTTTACATTTAATGTCTCACCTTTTTATGTTTTGTTGCTGTAATCATTGAAATGTTTATATTTTTCTTTTCAATTTATCGTATGTCCCAGCTAAGACGTTTGCATTCATATAAATACTTCAATGCAGGACCAGTGTATTTGCCTGATACAGGCACCGTAAAGTAATATTTTATCTGAATGACTAATTGTGGTAATGTAACTGGTTTCAAAACAATATGATGTGCCTGTATTTTTAGCTCACATCTAGGGGAGGAGAGAGCCAAGTGGGAAAGGGGAGCGAGTGCAGCGTAGCTAGCCCTTGAATTATAAATGGAAAAATTACTTGGATATCCAAAACATCCCAATTGCTCAGATTAGCATAGCTCTGTAGAAGCATGATAATCATACTACTTTTATTGCTTTTGGGGGTGATGGATTTCTTCCTTATTTTTAACTATCTTTCCACTTTTTTAAAATATGGATTTTTTTTTGTTAAAGATAGCCTAAAAGGATCTCAAGGCTAAATTTGAGGAGCATGTGAAACAGTCAAGTGCCTGACCTTAATTATGAGAGTCTAGGTATGCATGAATGGGAATCCTAAAAGCTTTGCAAAAACGTGCACTTACTGTGCCATTCTCTTTGGCAGTGTTTGAATTACTTCCAGGGCTAAATCTTGGGTTGGTTTCTTGTTGCTACGCAAGCTTTTCTGTCAAGTGTTCTGCACAGCATTCTGATCTGACAGCTAGTTGGCAAGAGTTACCTGCTTAGAACAATACTAAATACTTCTAATTTCATTTTAAAGTTAAAGGATCATTTTATGAAGAGTAGTTCTTAGCCTTAAGGCTCTAAATTGTGCCATTTTGGACAACTAAATGATATTCCTCTTTGATACAGAAAGAAAAGTGTCTTATTAGCAGAATTAACATTCCAGTTGTGTTTAAATGACTGACTTAAAAAACATGCTGTTTGAATGGGAAGAGTTCAGATCTTAAATGAAACTGCCCAGCACCATTTGTTTGAGCAATATCAGGGCATATATGCCCTGCTACTTATTCTGTAGGATCTTTATTTTACTGATATTCTGTGCTGTTTGTTAGTGAGACACTGAACTCAACTGACATTTATTACCTGCTGATCTTTAGAGTCTCTCTGCATTGTTGGGATGTCCCAGAAATAATTTATTCCCATTGCTCAGTTACAGAAACAGAACTACAAGGAAAGATACTGCCTAACTACATCAGTTTAAGACAACACGTGTAGGGGCAATGCAAACTGATAAAAGTAATTTTAAAAGAATGTGTCAACAGAGAAAGCTCCACTGAATTTTAATGTTTTAAATAAATAATTCAACTGGTACCCCTATAAAAAGTACAAACTAGGTACTGTTAAGAAGTAGCTAGTTACTTTAAAAGATTACAACAAAAGATTGCTAACATTGAAAGGGTAAAAATCCTCTTTTTGGGAAATATGCTAATAACATAATTATATTGTATTGTAGAGTGTCTTTTAGAATGTTTATAGTCACTTACCTGAACGTAACTGAAAACATATGCCTATCTACTTGGAGTTATACAAATACAGACCTAAATTGCATGGAGCTATATTGTAAAATCTTCTCTAACAGTATTCTGCCATTTTGTGGTCCCTTGTCTTGTAGGATAATCTTAGCAACTTCCTTTGGTGAGATCTGGTGGATTTAGTGGAGAGCTATAGAGAGCTGGGTCACTTATGTAGATGGAGATGCTACTTCTGTAATCCACTCGATATCCCAGTTTCAGTTTTCTTCAGTGGTCTGAGAGCAGTTCTCTAAAAAGGATGCTATAAAGTCACACTTGATTTACTTCTCTAACATGCAGTGGGTAGAAGAACATGAGGGTTGCTTTCCATATCTGGCATGTCAACTTTTTCTACCATAATTAAAAGTATGCCTTCAAAGAAAGTATTAACAGAAGAATCTAGGCCAACTGTGAGCATCCTATTCAGACCCAAAGACACTGACCTTATTTTCCCAGTCTTGGTGTGTTATTAATTTACTTGGGGATGCACCCTGTAATTCTCTTTGCTTGAAGCAAGCTAAATTTCTTAATCTTTCCTGTCGAATCAAAGGTGCCTTTTTAGGACATAATGTGTAAGAACTGAATATGTCTGCTTTTCAGGTAACAAAGATTAATACCTGAAATTTAACTAGGCAGTTTTATGTTTGTATGGCAGCAATAACCAAATAAGAAACATGTATATATCTGAAGTGATAGCAACAGCTTTTTTTTTTTTTTGACAAAATGACAGCAGGCCCTTTCTGTGATACAGGAAGTATCTTGGAAGTGAAATCTCTGTGCCAAAGAGGGAGATTAACACATGGAAGGACACCTTTCCATATAGCTTGCATATAATCCCAATCGTAAATGCTCCTGAAAAGAAAGCGTGGAAATCATTACAGATTTGCAGTATTCAGAATAAATGAACCTCTCTGACCTAACCTTTTTTTTTTTTTTAACTCTTGCAAGCTGAAGTCAAATTAACTATAAAACTGGAAATCTTGTTGAACTTTTTACTTTCTAACGGCAAAATGGCTTAAAGGCTTTAGAAGAAACAAGAATTTGCTAAATATAATTCACTAGTGCTTCATATTGCAGTTGAAAATGCTGTATCTACATCCCAGTTCAGATCTGATGTCTGACAGATATGTTTAGCCTTTGTGCCTTAATGCTGCTGCATATGTATATGTATATAATATTCAAAGTATATATTAAATGGAAATTGAATATCTGTTAATGTCTGCATTAAAATTGGGGATTCATGAGTGATAAATTGTTCACCTTTCTTTCCTGACCTAGGAGATGAGCAGAAGAAAGCCAATGATGATATGTTGTCAAGGTAAAATGACATTGTTTAGAAGAGGATAATATTTGGAGTTCCTGTTTCGATGAATAACATAACTGCAATGTTCACCCCATCAGGCAGCTCTGAAAAACAAGCTTTCAGAAGGTCACACTGTTGAGTTTGTAACCTTGCTGCCATTTGTCTGGTAGGATCTCTCTTCATTGTAAACCCGAATGCATTTATTAGGATGGCAATGAAGAGAGTCTGAAGAGAATATTAAAATAGTCACTATTGAGCCAAGGAGAAAATGCTGGTTACTGAAAGTAGTGGAGCCAATAGACCTGTTGAAGTAAAAGGTCATTTTCAGAATACAAATGGTACTTTGGGAACCAAAAGTGATACTCTCGTAAGAGAAAAGGAGATGTGAAGGAGAGGGGAAAAAATGTTGTTTCTGTTGCATCCACAGGGTTGAAACAGTGTTTAGAAGCTCACACTTAAACAAAAACAAACAAAAAAACCTTCAGCATTTAAATGAAAAAAATAATACATTTAAATGATTCTTCAGACAGGCACAGCTTTCAGATGCAGTGAACTTGGAGAAAGACGAACAGGATAAATGTAAATATTTGTTTAATCTGTCAAGTGGTCATGGAGTCCACTAAGGCTATTTTTGACTGACGTAATTCTTGAATTTGGAAGATAGGCACCCCACTTGCTCTCTATTTTAGGACTGGAACTTAAAATTGCAGTGGATAAAACAGGCACATCTGTTGTGCCCAATTTACTTTAATAGGACTCTGAAGTTTCAGAAATCTCATCTTATGCTGTCAGTGGCAGGAAAAAGCTCAAAGCTGTTCTTTGGAAGCTGTTGAGTTGCCATGGAGGAAATCTGTTCTTCTGTTAGTCTATTTATTTGTTAATATCAATTTGTATGTAAGTGTGTAGGAAAAGAAGTTATCCAGCTCAGAATTGTGTATTATAAATTGATATGTTTAGAGCAAAAGAGAAAACAAGAATGTCCTGCTTTGTCACCATGTAGAGATATGTTGTTGTATTTTCTGACAAACAACCATGCTTCTAAAGAGAACAACTCAGATATAGTTACATGCTCCTGGAAAGCCTCTAATTTCGTGTTATATGCTTTTAAGCAGCAAGCAAGGGAGAAACCTGCCAGGAAACTAAACCAAAGCAAACTTTTTTTTCTCAAATGTGTGCTAAACTGGATACCAATTTCAAGTTCGACAAAAAGCATGACCAAGTGCTGTTTTTACCAATGTTGTCCAACAAAAAATGAAATGACAGTTTGGCCCACATGACAAGTTTTTTTTAAGCTATGCTTTTTTCAGAGGTGTTAAAGGAAAGTTGGTGAAACTTGGGAGTTAGGCACTCAATTCTTCCTTTGACAAATTCATTGATTTGCGAATGTTGAAGGTGTATTGATATCTGCTTCTGTAGACCTATCGAAATTGAAAGGAACAGACAAACCCCAGCAGTTGGACTACTAGTTTGTTGGTTTGGTTCCATTAATATCACCTGCAGAAAATAATCAGTGAAGTTAAGATATCGAGGAAAGTGAGGTGGTTCAGCTGGCTTATGTTTCTTTGTATGAAGGTAAACAACCTGCCATTGTTTATGTAATTCTTCTAGACTCAGTTCCATTAGATGTATTGACATTGCTAGAAAGTGATGTACCAATGACCTTGTGGTATTGAAGCAGTTTTCTGCTGTGTTTGAGTTGATTTTATGTTGTAAATGTGATTGTTTCAGGTGAGAAGGACAGTGCTCAAGTTGCACAAACGCTGATGAGGAGGGTGGGCTCCAAAGGTGCTTCCTCTGCTTCCATGGATACAGGTCATGCAGAATTAGGCGGTCTCACCCACACTCTGTGGAAGATGATCAGCAAGCTTCAGTTTTTCTTTGAAATGTAAATGATTAGTGTCTCAGCTACTTGAATAATAAACCAAGCAGATCAGAGTTGGCATAGACTTGGATTCTCTCTAACCCATCTTCTGAAGAGTGCTCTTTTTGTTTTATATCTTCCTATCAATATACTACCTCTTTCTGCTGTATCTTGATTTATCCTTTCTAAACTTGTCAGTGAAACCTGACAGCCCTGAAAAAGCTTTCATTTGTTACTAGGTTTTTGTGGGCGCATTAGACATAAAGGTCACTCAAACACAGATTTGCTGTTCTGCATCTGAGCTTTATGCTGTCTTGCTTCCAGATTTTTATGTAAATGAGTTAGGATAGTATATTTATTACCAGTGAAAAGACAGAGCAATCAATTTAAAAAAATAGCAAATGGTGCTGTGCTCAGTCACATATTTTCCTGCTTAAAAATAGCAAGTCAAGTGCTGAAAGTTGCTGAAAGCTTTCAATCTTCACTCTTAAAGTAGAATTTCACTTTATTTCCTAGGATTAGATCTCTGATTTAACATACTTAAGTGTGTCTTTCTGTACTTAATTCTGTTATTATACAGTAAAACAGTTAAATTGCATTCTTCCATGGAAATAGTGTTCAACGTTACTGAAATTGGCAGCTATAGAAAAAAACATCAGGTTTGATTGCAGGAGATCTTTTTTCCCTTTTTTCTTTTTCTGGAACTGTTTGTAGTATATCCTGAGAGAAATGGGATCTGTAGTTCCCAATAGCCTTTAAGCTCAGATTCTTTGTATGTAAGAGAACCAGTTGGCTGGTTTAAGGACATTCTACAACACTACTTTTATTTTTCTGTTTATTAACCTTTAGTAACCTTTTTATGCATACATACTTTCTGTTAAAAGCTCTTCTGTTAATTTTTAAATTATCTTTACTCGTATAATCACATTAGTTTTCTTTATTCTCAAAATACTGAATTATTATACACATAATAACTAATGGCATCAGCTTTATTCTGTATGCTGTTGTGTAGTGATGACAATGGATTTTAAGTCACCTATGCCATGTTTAATTGGCTGTATACTGCTAACAAGAAAAGGCTGGCAGCAGGCTTGGTATTGCCACAGAAGATCTACAGGTGATTTCATAGAATTGTAGAAAGGCTTGGGTTGGAAGAGACCTTGAAGATCATCTAGTTCCAACACCCCTGCCATGGGCAGGACTGCCAGCCTCTAAATCAGTCACTAGATCAGGTTGCCCAGGGCCCCCTCCAACCTGGCCTTGAACGCCTCCAGGGATGGGACATTGACAATTTGTCTGGGCAGCCTGTTCCAGTGTATCACTATGCTCTGACTGAAAAATTTTCCACTAATATCTAATCTAAAACTCCCAGCTTTTACTGTAAAACCCTTCCCACTTGTCCTGTCATTCTCAGACTATGTAAAAAGTCGGTCTCCCTCCTGTTTACAAACTTCTTTTAAGTACTGGAAGGCTGTGATGAGGTCTCCCCACAGCCATCTCTTTTCCAGGCTGAACAAGCCCAGCTCCCTCAGCCTTTCTTCATAGGAGAGGTTTTCCAGCCCTCTGATCATCATTGTGGCCTCCTCCAGACCTGCTCCAATAGCTCTACATGGGGCCTCTTGAGGACAGAGTAGAGAGAGACAAACCCCTCCCTCTCCCTGCTGGCCATCCCTTTTTTAATGCTGCCCAGGATACCATTGGCTTTCTGGGCTGCAAGTGCACGCTGCTGGCTCATGTCCAGCTTTTCATCCACCAGGACCCCCCGGTCCTTCTTGGCAGGGCTGCTCTCAAGGAGTTCTCCTAGTCTCTCTATATCTGGGATTGCCCTGACCCAAGTGCAGCACCTTGCTCTTGGCCTTATTGAATCTCAATAGGTTCATGTGTGTGCATTTCTCTAGCTTGTCCAAGTCCCTCTGGATGGCATCTCTTCCTTCTGTCATATCATCTGCATCACCACTCGGCTTGGTGTTGTTTGCAAGCTTGCTGAGGGTGCTCTCGATCCCACTCTCCAGGTCATTGATAAAGATGTTGAAGAGCATCAGTTCCAAGAAAGACTTCTGGGGGATTCCGCTTGTCAATGGCTTCCACCTGAACATAGAGCCATTGACCACAACCCTCTGGCTGTGACCATGCAATCTACTCTATCCACTGAATAGTCCAGCCTTCAAATCCATATCTTTCCGATTTAGATGTAAGGATGTGGTGTGGAGCTGTAACAAAGGCCATGCAGAAGTCCAGGTAAATGACAGCATTGGAAAAAGAGATTTAGACTTTGTTCTTGAATAAAGGGTAATTTTTTTCCAGTTTTTCATGCCTTCCTTTTAAAATGTGCTGTGTTATCAGTAACATGAATCTTAATAAAGTGTTCTTTTTTTCTTGCCTGGATAATTCTGAACATGCCACAGTATTGGCTATTCCATTTTGGAAACTGTTCTGACCTCAAGTTTTAAGTAAAATTACATTATATGAGACAAACTATTGTTTGTATGTACCATCATTGTCCTTGAATTTTTATATACCTTACAGCTCATTCTGATGTAAGATTTTCTTTCATTCTTTCCTTTTCATGGGGTGCTGTGAACATACAGCCTATCTGCTGGTTTATTTTTTATTTTATTTTTGTCTTAAGTCTACAAAAACCTGATTTTTCTGTAGGCTGAGCGTGCATGTCCATGAAGTGGCTGCACAGGCCTCAACACACCTTTCCTGTTTGGTCCACACAGACAGTGACTCAGGACTGAAGATGCAACTTGCTTCAGCAGAGCTTTTTCCAATCAGCTCTGAATGAATCCTCCTATATTGTGACAAGGTGATAGGAAACTTGTTTGTGCAAGGCTATGGGTTTACACTTGTGCAATAACCAAGGAACAGCTAGTGAAGACAGGCTATTGTGTGCTTGTACTCCTCATACTTCCTTTAGCATGGAGTCATTTCAAGAATTAATTCTGAGGTTTCAATATCTTGATTAACTTTTAAGAAGAATAACTTGCATTTAAAACTGTTTGAAATCAGAGGGCTGGGTAATCACCAACTGCACAAAGTTTAACAAGAGCTAGTTCTGGATTCTGTAGTTGGGATGGGGCAACCCTGGATTTATACACAGACTGGGGGATGAGAGGCTGGAGAGAAGTCCCCGAGAGAGATCTGGGGGTTCTGGTTGATGGCGAGTTGAACATTAGGCAGCAGTGTGCCTTGGCAGCCTAAAAGGGGCCAACCTTGCCCTGAGGTGCACCAGGTCCAGCACTTCTAAGAGGTCAAGGGGAAGGATTGTCCCACTGCTCTGCTGGTTTGGCCTTACCTTGAGCACTGTTTTATGGGTTTGGGTGGCACAATATAAGGACGTAAATCTATTAGAGAGAGTCTCTTGTCCTGGTTTCAGCTGAGGTAATTTCCTTCATAGTGGCTGGTATGGCTCTGTATTTCAGATTTAGGGTAAGAACAATGTTGATAACACACCAATGTTCTAGTTGTTGCTGAGCAGTATTTACACAGAGCCAAGGATTTTTCAGCTTCTTGTACTGCCGTGCCAGAGAGGAGCTGGGGGTGCACAATAAGCTAGGAGGGGACAGAACCAGAACAGCTGTTCCCAACTGGCCAAAGGAATATCCCATAACATGTGGCATTATGCACAGCAGTAAAGCTCAGAGAGTTGACTGGGAGGACTGCTGCTTGGACATTGGTTGGCTGGTGCACCACTGTGTTGTACATCTCTTGTTTTGTGTGTTTATATCATTTTTGTCCACTCTTCTTTCCTATTGACTGTCTGTGTCTCAGCCCGTAAGTTCTACTTTTTTTCGTTTTTTTTTTTTCCTGATTCTCTTCTCCATCCCACTAGGGCTGAGGGAGTGAGTAAAGGGCTGTGTGGTGTTTAGCTGCCTGCCAGGTTAAACCACAACAAATATTCAATAACACCTTTTCAGGAAACTTCTCTAGTCTTTTGCTAATCTTCCATTCACCTATTGGTCTGAAGCTTTCTAAACTAATATATCTTATTTAACAGTTCTAAGAGAAAACAATGAAAGAAAGCAAAGCGTAACATAATATTTGAACTGTGATGGCAAACATGAATCTTTAAGCATATTTGTGTGGAGAAGACTTGATCCCATTTCTCTCTGACGTTGGTGTTTTTCTTATCTAGATTTGACAGTGTAGTTCTGAAAAGAACAGTAGTAGTATGGAGACTGCCTGTTCACTTGTCAAAATTAGTTTGAAACGAGAATCTTGAAAATAACAGCAAACAAAGCATAGCAAAACTGGGATGTGGGACTCTAATGGTGCTGGTTAAACAAAAGGTTGCTTTCTTCATTTTCTTTTTAAAAAGCAGAATAGTGTCTCCTATTGATTTGTAGTCAGGTGCCAGACATTATTACCACTAAAATATATCGCATGTAAAAATCAATGCACATATACAATAGTACATTAATTACTGCACGTTTTCTTTGTTCCCCATCTAGGTACTTACTGATTCCATATTAGGGTTTCAAATGATGAAAATCTAATGAGCCTTCCTTCTGTAATCTGTTATGACGTTACTTTAGAAGTAGAGCTAACTGGCTGACAAAATTCAAAGTTTATGGCGAGTTATGCTGTAATAGTTACTTCTTAGTTTTTGAAAATTTTCGCCTGCTTCTGGGATGTATTTTACAGTCTTTGAAAATAATCTCTACAGGATTAGTGGAATATGCATGTACCTGAAACAAGGAACTACTCAATTTTCATTAAGGAAATATGCTTTGAATATTTTAAAGCTGTATATGTGCTTTATTAAAGCTTTCTCTTTATCTATACTCTATCATTAGCATCATCAAAAAGGAGTAGATAAATATACAACTTATAATTTTTGTTTTTAACTGAATGGCTTTCGACTACAATTCTCTTTAGAGAAATCATCTTGCATTAAGGCTTGTTTTTATGCATAAATGTGTGATATTTTTGAAGCACTTAATACTTCTTCAAATGAGTATAAAAAGCAGCTTTGAATATTCAGAAACAAATTGAAAATATGTATTACATAAACAAAATCCCTTGATATCCTGTAAATAGCTGCCCTCTCAAGAACTAAGCAAATGTGTTGCTTAGGGTTATAGGTGGAGTTAAAACAACTAAGCAAAACATATTTCTCTTTTCTAAAATAGATGTAAATGAAGGTGATTTTGACTTGGAAGTAATTGTGATTTAAAAGCACTCCAATTAACAGGCCATAAACCTGATGCATTCAACCTTGTTGATCACTTTTTCTGACTTGAGTGCCTTGAAGCTCACTGAGCTTCTATGTGTCTTAAACTTGCGTGGCCTCACAAGACTTAACTACCTCACACATTTTACTACAACATGAAAATGGCTTCAATGATGCAGTGAGCAGTTTATAACACTTTAAGGAGTTTCACAGCTGTGTATTATCCAAATATGCAGCCTGTCTGTGTTCAGTTTAATGTGGTAAAGACACACTCAGTATTAGCACATTGTATGAGTTTTTCTATTGCTAAGCTACAGCAATGCCCATTTGCCTTTTCTTTCTGGTCTAGCTGGTCTTGTTGGGCAACATAGTGCAGTGGAATTTGCTTGCTTCTTTCACTAATTGATGGCATAATGTTTAGAATGGTTTTTTAAAAAAAAAATGAAGTCCTCAGATAGTTTATAGGTATGCACCGGAGAATTGAGGGTTTGAGTCCCTTGGTCAAAGATCAGCCTTATGTGTGATACTTAGAATAAAATTTCTGATTTGCTTTTAAAAAGAAGTATTCTTCTTCTCTCATGAAAAGGTAATTCTGAAGTCTTCAGCTTGAGAGAATAGAGGCATTTCTTCACCTTTCATGTGAGAGGTAAAATCTTGTACATACCCAACTGGAAATACAAGGTTACTTCTGCGCAGGTACATAACTGTGGGATTTGTTAAAACTTTATCATCTCCCTTTAGGTATCTAGTCTATCTAGACCATCTCTTAGGTGTATAATAGAGAGTCTAGGTTGATGAAACATACACTTTTTTTTGTCGCTAAGGTAACAGTACAAGACAATAATAGCTTGCTTGTTGGCAAATCCATGTTTTAAAAAAAACACCGTAGGAAAACTCTTTGATCACAGCCTGAACTTGTGATTGAGCACCTGGACTAAGGGCTGTGGCTGGCCTGGGGAGCACAGGCAAATTGTTTGCACCTGTGATCCCCATGTGACTGGAAGGGGTGGACTCAGGGTGGGGCTGCTCTGGGCTCGTTGAAGGAGCAGCAATGGAGGGAAGCATATCTCTCTCTGAGACTTGCTGATCGTTAGACGAGCATCGTTTGGGTGGGAGATTCCTGTCGTTGGTTGTGTGAGTTGGAACTTCTTGGGGAAACTTCTTGTGTATGTCCATTATTAAACCCTATAGTACTTTGCCTGGGATTGCAAAGAACATGTCTGAAGCAATTTTGCTTCTTTGTCTGCAAAACAATTACTAATAATGTTCTTATTATAACTTTAAGCATTTTTAAATTAGGAAGAATGACCTAGAATGACACTCAGGCCCAGGTACTGAGTATGTGATTCATTGGCATGCTATACTCAAAGCCTAAAAGAAAGGAAACACAAAAATAGTTGTGTGATAAGGAACACTATCTTAATGTATTTCCAGCATATTAACAGGAATACATGCCCAAAGTTGCTATGATATGTTAATCTATTATAGTTGCTGCCTTAATGCAGACAAAACATAGCATGGTGATACAGCTTCTTAGAGAAATAGTTATGTGTAAGGTAAGGAAGTTATTGGAGATAAAGTAGACAAGCTGAATGCTGTTTAGAGGTTGTAGAGAAATATTAAGCAAAAACCTTACTTAGACTTCCTGTGAAAAACTTATGCTGCCCTGTAACAAATGCCCTATGTGTGACCCCAGTACAAAAAAGACAGAGATCTCCTGGAAGAGTCCAGTGGAGGGCTACAAAGATGATAAAGGGTGTGGAGCATCTCCCTTATGAAGAAAGGCTGGGTAAACTGAGTCTGTTCAGCCTTGAGAAAAGAAGACTGAGAGGGGATCTTATCAATGTCTATAAATATCTAAAGCGCGGGAGGCAAAGAGACATGGCCAGCCTCTTTTCAGTGATCTGTGGGGCAGGACAAAGGGAAATGACCACAAACTGGAGCACAGGAAGTTCCACACACGTATGGAAAAGAACTTCATGGGGAGGGTGATGGAGCACTGGAACAGGCCGCCCATGGAGGGTTTGGAGTCTCCTTCTTTGGAGATATTTAAGACCCATCTGGACACCTACCTGTGCGAGCTGCTGTAGGGAGCCTTCTTTGGCAGGGGAGTTGGGCTCTATGATCTACAGAGGTCCCTTCGAAGCCCTACAATTCTGTGACTAAGCAGCTCCTAGTACTCAATACAGTATCTACAGCGTAAGCATTGCATCTGCCAACATGCCTAGGAGACAGGGAAAAAAAGGATGAGATTACAGAATCAGAGGGACATGCTAGGCCTTGGCAAGAAGACAGTGTGTTATTTCATAGAATCATATAGGTTGAAAAGACCTTCAAGATCGTGAAGTCCAACCATCACCTGACCTGCTGAGTTCCAATAACTAAACTGTGTCCCTTAGCGTCACGTCCACACACCTCTTGAATGCCTCCGGGGATGGGAACTCCACTTCCTTTGGCAGTCTGCAGCAATGCTTGACCATCCTGTCTGTGGAGAAATTCTACATAATGCCCAATCAAAACCTCCCTGGCACAACTTAAGACAATTTCCTTGTCTCACCTGAGGAAAAGGTCCCCATGCTCTCCTTGTTGTGACCTCCTGTCAGGTTGTTGTATAGACTGAGGAGGTCTTTTCCCAGCTGCCTCTTCTCCAAACTAAACAGCCCCAAATCCCTCAGATCTAGACGTCTGAAAAGATCTAGAGCGCTGTGAGTCCTCATCTAAACTAATTCTATAGTGCAAAAATCTACTGGGTTGTATATGCCAGAAGAAATGCTGCAAATATAAGGAAATCTCAGTCATTTGGAACCATATCAGTTTGTATCCAGTAAATTGTGTACTGTGACACAAAATCCATAGCAAAACCCTTTCTACTGAAATCTCCATTTGCTTTTTTTTTTTTCTTGAAATGCCTGCACTTTTGTATAAATATAGTCGAAGTTGGTAGCATACTTAGTGAAAGCAACTTGTTAATATCTTCCACCCCCAAAAGCAATGTCCTTTCGAACAGATCTTAATGCTTGGAACTTCTGATTTCAAAGCTGCATGATGACAAATTAGATGTGTAAATAATGTGTTTTGTTGTCTTGTAATGTAGAAGGAGCAATCATCTCTTTTTCAGCAGTAACATTCAAATTATTTTTTTCTAATTTTAGTCTTTCGGAGGTATGAAGTGATCTAAATTAATTAGTGATGAGTTAATTCCATGGAATGCTGTATATCTGTTATTCTCTTCTCTTGGTCAAAATCTTTCTGTCCTTGCTTGGTCACTAGGGAATCATAACATGGACAGTTTTCTTCACAAAAAACCTTGAGTTTCAACATAGCTGAGAGTGCAGAAACGTCATTTGCTCCTCATAAATATTGGTTTGTTGTTATAAAGTCATAAAAGGAAGGAGCCTGTACTCTGAACATCTCTAAAAGAAATCAGAAGTTGTGCAGGAGTCAGTTAAAGATGTGACTCTACTCCTTCCTTATTAGGAATGTAATGAATTGGAACTGCTGTATGAAAAATGGTAAAGAGGGTTCAAAAATGGTCTTCAGGGGGAAAAAAAAAAAGACTAATTTGTCTTATTTTTAATCCACAGTCATTATCATCAAGTATGTTTCCATATACAGAAAGCTGGAAACTTGCTTAAAATTTAAAAAACAAAACCACCTTTTTTCAAGTAACATGCCATGAAAGGCTGAGCTTTTAAAAGTAGCAGATTTTACAGAACCAGTTTAAGACAAGTTTGCAGGTGAAACGGTTTTCTGTTCTTCACATAATGGGAGAAACGTGGGAGGAGATGTGATCATCTGAATCGTGATTTCTCTGCAGTGCAGTTGCATGTCCTCATGATAAGGCCACAGATAGGGAGTATAAAAATATAGATTAGTTGTGCATATTTGAAAAGTATTTAGCAGGCTTGCTAAGCTCTAAATTGTGGAGTTGTTTCAATAATCATTCAGAATTAATATACAGAGCTTATGAAAGCTGAAGTTGACACAAAGGCCACAATGACAGAGCACAAATCTCTGTAAATACCACAATATAGGGCACATGCATTTGGAAGGCTTCTATCTTTGACAATGGATTTATAGCTTGGATCTGTGTTCTCCAGTGGTGTACTATGGGTGTGCTTGTTCATTTGTTTTTCAAATAAGTTTAACCACTAAATAAAGATGAGCTTCTCCTAAGAATAAAACTGATATTCTATTTTTTTTCCATCAAAATGGCAGATAGCAATCTTTTTTTTTTTTTTTTCCAGAGGAGAATTAATTTGAACGCACTTTAGTGTCTGATAAGAACATAGTTTTGTGAATAGTACTAATTTAAAAAAGAAGTCTTATGAAGACTTTTTCTAAGTTTTGAGTGATGGCTCACATTGATTGTATTAAACCAGATAAAATTACATCCTCAATATTGTCTACCTCCTCCCTCTGCCTTTCATTGACTGTACAAATTTCAATTAAGTTGTAGACTGTTAGAATATTTTGTAAGCTCCCATTTAAGGAACAGTAGATATTGCCATAGTTAACTGGCCTATTATTTGCTGGTGTGCAAGGAAAATGTTAATCTGTGAAGAAGGTTGTTTTGAACTTGTGTGATTTAAGTCAAGTCATTGCCGAGCCATACTTCTGCAATTGCTTAATTCTCATTATCTTCTATCTAATTCATCCTCTTCACTTTTAAATTGCTGTTCAAAAGTTTGGAGATTTGATAGTATAATTAATTTCACTCACAAAAGAAAGTACGTTATTCTTCCCATCTGTAGGTTCTCCGTGGGACTATACTGCAAATTCCATAATGGGCTATAAAACAGACCATTACGTAATTGCACATATAATTTACTCTAAAATGTGTAGGCTGACAGCTAATGCTGGCATGCCCACAGCCTCTGCTGGCTAGATCAGGCTAAGCTCTGGAGTAATTGCATAGACCATGTAGGCATACCTAAGAGTGCTGAAGGGGTGTAGACAACAGCTACAAATCACGAAAAAAGGTTTGACAATGGAGAACAAAGGTTTTTGCAGTACCTTCCTTGTTAAACTTTTCCCAAGTTAAAAATTATCCACTTATTCTCATCCCTTGTCTTTTTCTCCCTCGTGATCTTTTAATTTTCCAACTGACAACACTGCTGCTTTGATATTACTTGATTAACAGACTTCAAGAAGTGCTGATCTTGTCATGGTCCATTTTGTCTGCTGCATTAATGAAATGGGGAGGGGATTTCTTGCAGGAACGCTGTTTATTCTTGTAGGCACCTACACATATTGGAATAATAAAACATCTGGAAAGCTTCATTTTTAATTGGCATTTTGGAACTGATTGATGTTTATACTCTGTGACTTGCTAGGGAGATGAAAGAGAAATCTTTATATCTAAAGGGTTAGATCCTTTTTGGTAAATTAAAAGGGAATAATTGAGTTCAGTTGATACGAAGTGGTTCCATTTAGCTGGTGATCTGAACAACTAGTTCAAGCATTCAGGGGTTTTATCGCTTGATACTTAGTCGTAAGAAAACAGCAAACAAGTAAACAAAAATAGAGAGGAAACCCTGAAGTACTTGCTATAAGCAAACACTTCTGAATCCTCAGATGAGTCCCTAGAAGGAATACATTACAGAACCTCTCGTGTATGTTTGCATGCTGGAGTGAGGACTATTTCCAGTTCCTGTCATTGAGATTTACAGTTTGGTACTATTTTCCCTGTTTTTGTTGTTGTTGTTTGTTTTATGCTTTTCTCCCTATGGCTAACATGTTTATCTCTCACTGTGTTGGCAAATAAGTGCTCAGCAGGCAAATGCCTAATGTAAGAACATGGCAGAAGTTCAGGCCTATGACTCAGGACTCTGAAGCTGTTTCTGTGTTGTCACTGCTCAGTGACTGTTGATAGGCTGCTTCAGAGATGAACTGTGCTTTTCTTTATCACTGCTGGACAACGAAGTGTTCTGCTTCAATGGTTTTCTGTTGCTATGTGAGAATGATGGTCTGAAACTGCTGGTGTAATTAGAAAATAAAGGCTTCTTCAGTAATTCTGTTACTACTTATGGTAGACGCTGTGTAGTTCTCATTTCATGATCTGAACGATGAACCCACAGGTCTGTGGAAATCTCAAATAACAAACTGCAGATTAAGAGTGCATGGGATGTATAGTTTTTTTGACCTTCCCAGTGCATGGTTTTCGATTGAAGACAGATGAGATTAAGTGACCTATGAGGGTCAGAGCACTAAACATCACTTATATCTTCTGCTGAGGCTGAAGGATGCCTGTTTGATTGCTGCGGAGGAGAGAGACTTTCCATGGTTGGGGTGAAGTCATTCAGTCTTGTATCCATGTTTTGCTATAGTGATTACTCCCTTTTAATTTCCAGTGCAATAGAGGAGTAAATGAGCCTATATTTGTATTGCATGTATAGATTTATGATGCAGTAATATATACTTCACAAGATACTGTCCTTTTTAGAGTATTCCTTGCTGTGAGTTACAAGCATTATCTGCGACAAACTTGTTGATCATTGAGACATGAATTATTCCAAAACTTGTGCTATCTTTTGGATTTGGCCCTATTCTCAGACTGGATGCTTGCTGGGTTAAATGATGTCTGAAGAAGGCTGACTGTTTTGTGTGAAATTAAATATGCTTAATGATACAATATTGTGGGTAGTGATGAACAAAATATAACTGCAGTATACAACAGAGATGAAATTACTATGTTTTTCTTAAGATAAACTTCTCCATTCAGATTTATAAGCTGATTAATATTTGTCATGCATTAAAGCCTATCTGAATTACATTTATGAAGCTGCCATAGGTTATTCTTAGAGGCTTCTAAGCGTATAGGTTATACTTAGTGACTTCGTGCATAAATAATCTAGGATTCAACACTTGAGGTCTTCAGTAGGATGTGATGCTGGTACATGAATATGGAAGAGTTTTGATTTCCACGTTTTATCTCCAAAACATTTAGGAAGGGTGTTTATATTGCCACTGACCACGTTGTACATGTGTTATAAAATGTGTGAGTACTGTCAATGCTGTTAGAAAAGCAAATGTCGCTGGCTTATACTTTAGGAGTGGTATCAAGGATCTCGAGATTGTACAGGTGTTGTATGTTCATGACCTTAATAAACACATGACAGCTTTTATTATCTGAGGCTTCAAACCCTACCGTGTGGAAGGAGGGATGGTGCTAAGTGAATCAGAAAGGGGAAATGGGTGAGCTATTGCTTGTTTGGTTTGCTTATTTGTTATAATGCTACTCGAGCATAACTTTCTTCATGACCTTTTAAATTATTTGGTAGTTGATATACTTCATTTGAGTGTCTTTAGCCTTGAGTTTTGAAGTGGTCATTGCAAAAGAATACTGATGTGCAGACAGTTAAGAGATATTGATTCTGTTGAAACACTTGGGGGGGTAACTTAGTTACTTGTTTTTTGACAATCACTGCACTCTGACAGTGAGTCTTACCAGATAAACCAAAACAAATTTTTGAAGTAGTTGAAACTTGTGTTGACTTCCATTTTTCCTTTTTGTGTTCGTTCTACTTAACAAGTGTTAATTACGTTAACACATAGCACAATCATGTTTTGTTCTGTAAATCACTTTCCTGGTATTTACAGAAAAAAACTATTTAATGAGTGAGACTTTGCTTAGGAATCTTCTGTGGATTGATACTACCTTTTAGACCTCATTTCAAATTTTCGTCAAATATACCTACGTAATTCTTGATTCTCACTTGCGTGCAATTCATTTCAGACTTCATTTGCAGTTATTAACACACGTACAGATAGTTACAACCTGGCTAACTCAAGGAAAGGAGGACATGTGTCTATTTGCCTTTTGAAAGCCTTCCGTTCTTCTCTTAGAGCTTACACTAATTTCCTCTTTCAGGAAGGATGCCTGTTTCAGGATTCTTTCTGTGTATCTTATTTCTTAAGAAAAGCATTCCAGTTCTAAAGCTTATAGAAATCCCGTGGGTATATACTGAGACAGAGTTTCATCTTTCTTCAGTTTTAATGTCATTTATAATATGCTATGCATATACATTACTAATATGATGACTTTCTCTCAAGTTTAGAATCTGTTTTCCAGGTTCCATTTGAAATGGAATTTATCCTGAAGTTATGAACTCCTAAATACAGAGGCCTATTATGAAAATCCTCAAAACCATATGCAGATATAATTCCCAATAAAATGATGCAAATATGCTACATGCTACAACTTGTTCTTGTTGTCATTTGTACAAATACAATATACAGGAGGGAAAAGAAATCTGTCACTGTAAGACATGACTTCCAAGGAACTGCAATAACTAACATTTTTCAACAATTTATTTCTAGGAAAACGTGGAAGTTGCAGTTAGTTTATTCAGCTTCACTGTGTTAGCAATTGAAACACACATTAAAAATAAATCCCTTTCAGCACTGAGATCCCTAATTTTGACTTCACAGTTCTAGAACATTACATGGAAGACAGCACAGGGCTCACCTTAATTGGATTATGTTGGAAAAAGCTGCCACAAGACACTCTGGATAAAATTTCCCGGCTGCCTTAGATAGACCATAATCCTTCTCGCAGAGTGGGTGGGAAACGCTATCATTTTTTGACGTGATTACCTTTTATACCCACTTTGCTCACATACGGATGGTTCAGAGCAAAATAAAGACTAGCTTCTCACAATATAATATAGAAAGAAATAAGGTATTCAGCAAAGAACAGGTAAAATCACAAAGCTACTAGTATGGGACAGATGATTTTTTTTTTTTTTTAATAAATCTAATGATTTTTTTTTTGCTTGAATAAATAACTGATGATGGAGTTCTACTTGAAGAAAGTACCTCACTCTCTTACCACTAGTTCAGTGCACATTGTACAACACATGATGCAACACATTTTTATTACTCTCTTCTATAAGGTAGAACATGACAGGAGATCTGAATGCACGCTAATTCTCTGATATATCTTAGATTAATCTTGCTCTGATTATTTTTCTTTAACATACATGTCTTGAAGTCGTCCAATTTCTGTTGTTTTAAAATCACTAAGTAAGACTGTGATCTGCTTTGGATCTTGGTCTGTTTCTTTATTGTAGGAACAACTTTAAAGAGCAAGCCTTAGTGCTGGTCTTATACTATAACAGTTGGTGCTCCCAGGGTAGTGACATAGCCTATCATGAACATACCTGTCCTAAAAGGCAAACTGGATAATTGTTCAATTTCATCAGATAGTCCAGAATCATCTGGGGTGTGCCATTGAATGGGGCTTATGTGGCAAAGTTTTGGTAGCAGAGGGGCTGCTGTGAGAAGAGGCCACAGCTGCTAAGACCAGAACAAACCTCAGCCTGTGGAGGACCCATGCTGGAGCAATCCACTCCTGAAGTGGTGCAGACTCATGCTGGAGCAGTTCTTGGGGAACTGTGGCCTGTAGGGAGAACCCACGTTCAATCAGTTTGGGAAGGGCTGCACCCTGTGGGAGGGGCTCAATGCTGGAGCAGGGGGAAATTGTGAGGAGGAAGGAACAGCAGAGATGAAGTGCTGCAAACCGACCTCAACCTCCCTTCAGCACTCCCATGTGCTGCTTGGGAAAGGGTGTCAGGAGTGAAGGTGGGCCTAGGAAGAAAGGGGTAGTGGAGGTGTCTTTGGTTTTGTTTTAATTCCGTGCTATCCCATTCTAATTTTAATTAGCAATAAACTAATCTTCTAGTCAAGTTCCTTTTGCCTTTGATGGTATTTGGTGAGTGATCTTCATGTCCTTATCTCAATCTACAAGCTTTTTTCTCATACTTTCTCGCTATCTTGCTGAGGAGAGGGAGTGAGAGAGCAGCTTGGTTCACCCACCACAGCCATGTATTAAATAACTTGCCTGACTGTCATTTCTTAGAGCTCAGCCTAAATTATTTAGTTCTAGTCTGTGTCCTTTGTTCTTCAGGATGGCTTTTCTAATATCTGTAGAGAATGTGGCCTCTAATATTGTGCAGACTTCAGAAGGATTATTTCACGAGGTTGACATTTACAGGCTTTCGTGGAACCCAACTTTGGACAAGCTGTCCTCTACGCCACTTTCTATTAAAAGTCTTATTTTTTTTCATGAGCCCTTTATTTAAAACTTAAGGGAAAATAAAAAGGCTTTAAACTATTATCAACCACAGAAAACACATGGTATTCTTCTTACAGAAGAGATGAGGTACACCAGTCTCAAATCAATTAGTGCTTTTTCAGTTCTCTTTTTATAATTACAAATCCACCTGATGCTGCAAACAAGTAAGTCTTTGATTCCAAAGATACTTAAATCTTCAAACTCTGCTGAGAATGGCTACAGGCTCATTACTTTGTTCTTCTTCCCATATTACTTTAAAGGATTCTTGGCAATTTGAGAATCATGCCATAGCTATCTTCTTTGACTATTAAACTTTTGTTAATCTTGGAAGCATAGCATCTAAATATTAGAAGTGAGTGAATTTTTGAGCTGGTTTGGTGGTGTTCTAACTTTTAGAAAGTATTTTTTTAGTACCTCTAGGAAATCTTGGCATTTTTTTAAAGCAGTAAAGAACAATGATGTATAAAGTAGGTTACCAAAACTTTGAGGGGCGGGGGGGAGGTGGGAAGAAAAACATATAAAGAAAACCATGTTTTTCATGTAGGAATTTAAATTTTAAGTGACTTGCTGGTTCCTCTCCGCTTGATAGCTGAAGTGGAGTGTGGAGATACTACGTAAGCTGTCTGTTTCCATGCATCTGAGCATTTTATTCAGGACAGTAGAAACATATGTCTGAGGGTGACTTTAAGAAGTAAATGAGTTTTTTTAAGGACATCTGATGTATGAAATCAGTTAGCGCTTTTAGTTAGCACTTTCTAGTATCTTGCAAAGTTTCTATATAACTACTGTTGCTAATACAGCATTCAATGGCGTAAATGCTGAGCTTGAGCCATGATTTGGTGCAACCTCTTCATTTCAAATAACTTTGCCTCAAAACTTGAGTAACAGAAATAGTCTGTGAGGAAAAAGTAGAAACAGAGAAAAGTAGACTTTGAAAGTGCCTGCAGGCCTCAGCTGGTTCTCTAACCTCTGTTCCAGATGCTACACAAAACTAGAATAAAATTATCCCTCTCAGGGAGGGGGGAAGCTTCACAAAACCATATTTTGGGTGTATCTTGCTTCCTAGGTGGGAAAAAGATTGTAATACAAATGTCTGGAACAAAATGAGGAATAGCAATCAAGACTGAGTCCAGGTTTAATATTCTATTCATTACAGTGAAGTGTGCTTCAAACAGACCAAGAGAGAGCAATCAAACAGTAAAAGACTTCACAAGTCCATTAATGATGAAATCTAAAGAATAGACAGCATAAGTTTGGTGAAGATGCTCTAAACAATATACACTGTGTACCATGCAAATTGCCTTGAACCTTCCATGAAAAGTAGTGAGCTTTTTTGAAGAAGAAAAATGAATATGCTTTAGAAAGATAATGACATGCCTATATATCACTGAAACAGGAGGCAGAACAGAAAACAAATTAATGATTATTTGTAAACCTAATAAGGGAATGTCAAGGACAGCTAGAGCACCAGACAGTACATGAATGTGAATGATAAAAGAGAAAGCAAACAGCCACTAAGATGACTAAAGGAGAATTACTGTGTCATTAGAATCAAGTATAAAGAGGGCTTGTGATTAACTGAAGGACTAACCACTTGGTTTTTCTTAATATCCAGGAATGTTTGTGAAAAACAACAACAAATCCTTGATGATGTAGCTTGCTATTGTCCAATAAGGACCTTTTAGAGGGTGAAAGAGTAAAAACAGAAAAACAGGTTTAGAGCTGAAAAAAAAAAAAATCTTTTGTGGACCTTAGTTGCCTGTGAGTAAGGAGTTACCTGTGCCTGTACACAAAAGGTTGATATAAGATAATGTTTGTTGTGGTGGGAAAAAAAAAAAAAAATCCTGACATGCTAACCTTAAGGTGAGCTTAGTTTTAGGAGACTTGGGTTTTTTTGAACTGTGACTGAGTCATTATTCTGAAAAAAGCAAACAAACAACTGTTTATTCTGCTACTGTACATGGTTGAACCACTCTGATCTTGTGTCTCTCAAGCTTCTTGGAAGACGGAAAGAGAAAGAAGTGATCACCTAGGCTGGACATAATATATGCTCTTATTCCCTTTGTTTCTGCAAGATTGAAAACTCTTTGTGAATTTTTGCTATTGTTTCCCAAAGGAATACTTCTGCTTTAGGGAAAACTACATTTCTTTGTAACTGCAACTTCCTGAAGGAGTATCTTTTTACAAGGCGTTCTTTTAGAATAGAATAAGAAAATAGTCTTTGAAGAACGTTACATTCTATCCTTACTGGAGAAGTAAAGACATTTTGGTTTCTCCCCATTTAAAAATCCAAAGTTTGTAAACTTTATATCTTACACTAATATAAATCTTTAATAACAGGATAAGAGAGTTCTTGCAATTTATCTGTCTGCAACACTGAGCTTCAACTGACTCTAGTTATAGCCTAATGAAATTCAAATAGCTGGACTGAAGGTTAGAAGGGGGATGACACATGAGGCTGATATTAATAATGTATGTGAGCAAATATACTTGCAGTAGCAGTTCCAACCGTGTGGAACAAGTTACAAAGAGAGGTCTGTCTCAGTATGACCCGTACTAGAAAACAGGATTGAAACTCAAGATCTGCAGTTTCAAAACAGAGCTTTCCTGTCTGTTGAGCTCCCTTCTGATAAAAGCTGTCCCCTGCTGTGCAGCAAATGCCCAAATCATTTCATAACAATCTGGCCAAATAAGCAGTTACAGATTTGCCCCTTCTGATGCTGTCAATCTTATCAAATGTGATGTGGAACTGAATTAGTATCTATGCTTGATCGTTTGTCACAGTGGAAATAACAAGTTTTGGTGCTGGTTTGGTGACAAAGCAGTAACAAAGTATGTGGGCTAAATTACCTCGTGCTAGGAAACACAAAACTGCCTCATGTTTTGTACTTTCCTGACAAGTAGATGATCTTGGTAGTTCCATTAATTGAGTATAAATTTTTGCCTTGCTAAATG
The DNA here is from genome assembly GCA_013396635.1 of Penelope pileata. Lineage (NCBI taxonomy): Eukaryota > Metazoa > Chordata > Aves > Galliformes > Cracidae > Penelope > Penelope pileata. The sequence continues at coordinate 294,818 of WBMW01002983.1, forward strand.
TTCATGAAGACCAAGTGTGTTCCTTTAGTGTATTCTGTTAACCAGTGTCTTTTCAAATAGCAGTTTATAGCTTTCTGCATTGCTCATCCTGAAGTCTGACAACCTGGAAAGGAAACAATCACGTCTGTCATCTTCTCTTGAAAATCCAAGAAAAATGTATGCATCAGATAGTGCGTATGTCTTACATGATTGTTTTTGTCAGACTCTGGATACACCCATGCTATTTTCTGGCACAGGCAGGTTTTGGTTGAATATTCAGCTGACGATTCTTTGATTGGACAGTGTTCAAATCTTCTTGAGTCCCCCTTGTTTATTGCTGACAGTTATTTTTTTTTTCCCCAAATTCCTGATGAGTATCTTATCTCATATTGTGAATTAAATTGAGCTGGTAATTTGGGAAGTCCTGTATTGATGCATACTTTAAATGTTGAAGTGCTTCAGTGGTTTAGAAAAGGCTGCATTTGAGTCAAATGTAGAAGTTAAGGAATGATCTTTATTGATTGGTGACTATTTATAAACCAGCCTCAATTGCTACAAAACTTTAGAAGGCAACAAAAATAGTGATAACATTGGAACAGGGTATTTATTCACTTTGGTCAGCTGAGGATCCATAAGATTTAGATGCAGGTAGTCAAACTGATGGTAAACACAACTTGTCCTTATCTATAAGAAAAAAATCTGATGGTCTTCCAGAGAGACATCTTCCCCAAAGTTTTATCCATTTCCTTTGTTGCTCAGCAAATTTAGGAAGCCTCTCTTTATATATTGTCCCTCAGACTCGGCAGTGTCTGCTGCACCAGAATGGGTTAGCTCTGAGCGGTCTCACTCCTGTGTTATGTGGTATCTTGCTTGGAGTGCGAGAGAATGAGAAGTGTCACCTCTCACACTTTTAGGTACACGACTTCAGAGGTACTCCTGTTTGTTCATTCACTGCCCCCAGAAAGGACCGGTGGAAAATTATTTGCCGTTTGGACAGAAAGTTTTCCAAAGGTCAAATCTGTGGTGTTCTCTCTGATTTTATTTGGATGTTCAACAGTGACTGCAAGACGCATGGCCTCATAAATGTAAATAATCTTTCTTAAAGTAAAAGCTAGACTTAAAATTTCCCTGTGCTTCTTCAAGTGCTTTGGTCTTGCATGAGATCTTATTAGCACCCCAGAAAAGTCTTACAACAAGTAACTTGGTCTGATCTGTGCACTGCTTTTCTAGCGTGCTTCAAGCATCAGTGGGGCTGTGGCACAGACTGCGTTTTGGTAGCTAAGCTGCGTTTAAAGGAGTTGGTCCTCTTTATCTCTTCCCTTTGCTTGTAATTAATTTCATTTGGGAAAGATGCTATCTGGCTTGCCCAAAAGCAAAGAACAAGCAGGAGCTAGCATCCAGAGTTTCTCGGTCCACCAACAATCAGTTCTCATTTAGAAAAGACCTATATCCTCATGGTATTTCTTTGCAGTCTTCTGCCAGCAGACTTCAGCATGTTTCTTGCCCTCTGGGGAGCTGTGAATAGGCAGCCGTGTCACTGCAGTTAGCATGGTGTTGTGCTGAGATCATAAATGCTGCTGAGATGAGGCCTTTAAAGCTCAAGTGAAGTAATTCACTATTGCTAGCCAGATTCTGGGTGTCCTGCTGGCTACAACCCAGCCCAGCACATGGTCAGAGCGAGGGTGGGTTAGCCCACGAGGCATTTCAAAGGTGTGGTGTTTTCAGTAGCGGATGCAATTTGCAGAAATGGGGAGCAACACTCACTGGCATGTGGTTGACATAGGAGCCTGTAGGTTTCAGTGGTTTCGGAACTATTCTGTACTGCATTAGTCACTCTTAATGTTGTATTCTCATTTTTCCTTGTTGACTTGCTTCATTACTCTTCGTTTTTTGCTGATAGTTTAAGTCCTGCTTTAGCTCAGAGAATGAAAACAAATTTTGAATTCTTAATGTATAGTTTCATAAACTGAGAAGCCAGCCCTGGGGTATATTTCACAAAACACGCCTTTAAAGATTTCTCTTCCACTGCCCTCCTGCACTCCTTGCTCTGCATGCTTATTCTATTGCTGAGGTTGAAGCATCATTATCACAAAATGTGAAGTTCAGAGTTTATGGTAAATATTTCTGTGAAAATCAGTCAGTAATAATCCAAAAGTGGGTGGACTGTTACGGATTGTCAGGAAAGGAATAGAGAACAAAACAAGACATCATGTATTAATCCATGTTTTGCCTTCATCTCATTGAATCTCATATGTAACACTGATTTCTGTCCTTTCAGAAAGAAGTAGTGCCTCCGGAATAGGCTCAGAGGAGGACAGCAAACTGTAAAAACTATGGAACAACAGAGTTACCCAGCTGGAAAGCGATGACAGATGTGGTAACGTGATATAAGCCTTCCAAATAAAGAGATTTCAGAAGGGGGAAAAGAATAAGTTAAAAGGGAGAGGGGTTAAATTAGAAGAATAAAGCACCTTGCTGGGATAGCAACTCCTATGTCTGTTGCAGCCTGATTGCTGATCCTGATGGAGACTGGCTCTCCTCCCTTAGCTACATGAAATATGAAGAGGAAAAGAATACAATAGTTAGTGATGGGTTCAGGGCAAGTTTTTCGAATCCAGTCATTTTTTATAATTGAGCGCAATTTAAGAATACTTTTTCCACTTGTTATGACTCTCTTCCGGAGAAGAAAAACTGGAACTCTCAATAATTATTATTATTTTTTTTTTCTGGTGGCATTTTGTTGCATAAAAGGAATTCAGATATAACACTTCAAGGCTGAATGTCAGCTTAAAAAACAAGCAGTTTAATCATAAAAATAAACCAGCTACATACTGGCAAAAATAGCAAAATTTAAATTGGGTTAACTGGTATAGCCTCAAGCTTCTGCATCAACTGGTTTGATAATTACTTTTCTGCTTGTCAGAAATGGAGAAATGCTAAAGGCAAGCTCTATTCCATGTTACACACAAGCACGAGTTCCACAGTTATACTTGCTCACATGCTGACAATGCACTCTAGAAAAATTAATGATGCCATACGTTAATAGCAAATGCCTTATTTAAAGGCATTCTTTAACAGACGACTTGGCCTTGAGTATTTTGTTTGCTTAAAAGGGGCAGGAAGCAAAACTGTTTTGGGTTACACTTTAAAATTTTTCTCTGAGAAGCAATGCTGGGAAACTAGTTTTTCCACTCAGTTCTGAATTAATCTTTTCCCTTGGTTTCAAAGCACGTAACAAAAGCCATGTCTTACATTTGCATTTGTAACTAGCTAAGCAAGTTTCAGCATATCCCAGTTCTATTCCTCTCCACAGCAAATACAGCCCATGCCATCCACAAGTCTACCTGGTATCTCTGATTTTCACAAACTCTTCTAAAGAACAAAAAAGAATTATATTTTTCTTCCTTCTAACAACTTTAAGGAAGACAGCACCATGGTAGAAAATAAACTAATGACAAAACCAAAACTGAGTAATACTGCCTGGTGATATGTGACTAAGAATCACAAGTGTGTACATATCTTTTTTCAGGGGAGGAATGTATCCACAACCTTTAATTCCTGTCCAGTCCTTCTAAAGAAATTCTGTTGCATTATTGAGGCCCAATGCATCAAGTGAAGTTTGGTAGCAGGACTTAGTATTTTTAATAAAACCAAAACTACTTGCAGGAAGGAGTTCATAATTTTTATTGTGAAAGGCTGCAGATCGTGCAATGTTATGCAGTCACTAATGTCATAAAGATAGGAGTCTGCCCCCAGAGACTTGTGCTGCAGAGGCAAGACAAAACAGACACAGCACAGGGTGGAACTTGGAGAGCATCCTGGGAAAGAGTAGGAATCAATGATTCATGTTTGCTACTTATACATAGCTTTTTTTTTTTTTTTTTTTTTAAAAAGAGTTGCTTCATGCATTAATAACTATAATCACCTACTTAATAACTGGGTGGTCAAACTTGATCTGTTTGTCTGTGACATTAGCAATTGCATGCAATGACATATTTATCTGTAGCTAGGAAACGCATGTGTTCTACACTGCTTGTTGTACAGGACTTGGAAGATAATTTAATTGAAACTACAGTAGCTTGGTTTGTAACACTAGTTGTTAATATAGCATTAGAATAATATTGCTAATTACAGTCTAAGAAAATGACATTAATATCTGGAATAGGAATCAATTCAGAATAGGCTATAATTTGGATCTGGTATACACTGAAAATTAAGATACAGTCTCTGTAAGCAGCAGGAGATTCGAATTTTATCTTGGTCACATACTCAAACTGTGCTGAGAAGGAGTGGAAGGGAAAACAGGGTTATGTTTTTGGACTGAAATCTTGTTTATGTAGATTTCAGTCACAACTGGTGAATCTTGCTGTTTATATATACACATGTGCTTGCTCTCTGTAAATGTAGGTGAAGGAATTAAGGTTTGCATTACCCATTTCTACTGTATGTAAGAGCAGGTATTAAGTACACAGTTCAAAGACTCATGGGCGGTGCGGTTGAAGTTGTGTGAAATGATTCCCACCAATTATTTATTCAGAGGTTTATTCAGAAGGGCTATAAAGGGAGGACTGGAAAAATCTGCTGAAGAAACAGCTTGAGGGAGAAAAGGAGGCAGAAGGATGGAGAGAACCTTGTGAGAACATTCTTTTTCAAGGAGGATATAGCGTATTAGTGTATTGGATGAACTATACAATCCATTATTTTGCTTAGTTAAAAGGAGTTGTTGAAGCTTAAAGGAAGTTGGAAAAGATGGGTTTTTTTTTCTAATGATGCAAATACCAAATCTTCTAATTACCTGGATGTGAATAAAATAGAACTTTTGTTCAGTAGCTTAGATTAACAAAGGAAAACAATGTTCAAAGGGTGTGTAATTTGGCTAAATTAATTCAGAGCTGGGAAACAGAACCACTGAACTTTGGTCTTGCCTCTACCATGACCAATCCTACCACTTTGTACTAATATAGTTTTTATGATATCATGTGGAGTTATTGTTTCACATGTGTAGCTTGTCTAACTTTGGATTGAGAGAACTTGAGTCATACTGAACATACTGAAACAACGAAAGGTGCATTCAGTCATCACAGGCAGAAGCAGTCCCTCAAATAAACCATTTAAGCCAGTTCAAGTTCAGGAAATATGTTGAATAATTTCATGGGAGAGTAGTAGTCATGGAAAGGTTTTCTGATATGCTTTGAACAGGTGCCAGTTTAGGCAGTCAGTTTCCAGTGCAAGATTTGGAGCTGCTAAGCTTCTAGACTTCTTACACAGTCTATGTGAGACATAGGACGTCTCTGGTTGCAATACTGTGTTTTGCACATCGTATAGGCAACATATTGCTGAACTTCCCTTAGGAAAATGCTGAGGATGGGAATGGATCTTTAAACGTGGGTAAAGCTGAAATTTAGACACGCTTTCCAGGTTCTTCTGGAGGATGCACCTTGTGCTTGACAATCCAGGCTTATTTGTTTCTTCATTGGGTTGACTCAGGCATATGCTCCCCTTTCTCCTACCTACCCTTCCCCCTGTGTATCTCACTAAACATAGCTCACCGGTGGGTACACTTATGGAAGATGTGCAATCAAGGTGCAAATTTCTTCATGAGGGGAGTTTGCTTTTAGTTTGTTTTTGTTCTTGCTGTCTTTAGAGGAGTGCTCTAAACTATTTTGCTGAGGTAGTCTGTGGTATTTTCTAGCTCTCAAATTTTATTTTGTTATGAACAGTGGAGCAGCATCAAAGATTAATTGGGCCAAATATACATTGCTCTTCCTTCCCAGGGAAGTGTCCTGATTATTAAGTATAGGCCCGGTTTCTCCAATTCCTTCTTCAAAGATTGCTTATTAATGTTATTGAAATTATTCAATATGAAATGAAATGCACTCTTTACAATGCAAGCTTACATAGCTACTGAATGACAAAGCGGCTAGAGCTTTCTGCCTCTAGTCCATTGCTTCTTTAATTATTGTTAGACATTATAATAGCTTTAATAAGAGTTCTAGAGAATAACTCTATCTTAAACATCCATTGTTCAGTTTTGGGATGATTTCCCAGTCTGAGGGTCATCAGTCTCCTCTGTCAGAGGATAATCTTGATTCTACAGTGTCAGGCCGAAACCAGTCCTCAGATTTGTTCAGCTGTGCCCTTGCTGAAAGGACATTGTGAGTGAAATATCAGGTTTCTCAAGAATTAAGTGGAGAAATTAGGCCTGTTTAATTCCTAAACACAATAACACATGACAGGCAGCACAGATCTGGAAAGAGGAGGCACTTCTGGCCATATGTAAAAAGTCAGAATAAAACAAACAACAGCAAAATAAACAAGCATAAACCCACCAAAAAAATAAAATGAAAAAGCCCTGCAGATGCTATCAAAGGGTCAGACACTTGTAGCTAGGCTTTTTTTTGAAGCAGACAATAGTCAAGGGGGTTTTGCAGGTGCAGAGCTGTAGGCTGCTTTATTCAGTATGCATGCAGATTTAAGCATGATGCTTTTTTGTTTTCATCTGGATGTTTTGTGACTGGAAACCAAGGTGAATTAGTGGTTACTCTAGAGATTCAACCCAAGTGATGAGTTCATGAAATACCATAAGTTCACTGCTGGAAGAGAAAGTGATTTATGTTTTTATTATTTATTTTTTGTATGGTCCAATGAATCTCTCCAGGCTTCTGACCTGCCATATAACGGCTTTATTCCTTATGTGCTCAAGGAGATAACCTTTTTATATAGTGGTGTTCAAGTATAAAATGTAGAGTTACTGAAAACTGCTCATAATGCAGATGGCAATTTTATTTTTATTTTTTTTATTTTTATTTTTTACTTCTTTTGTGATTTCTTGCAGTGTTTTTGTGGAAATGATGTTACTGATTCACATCTTCAAATGTCACAAAGGAGAAAAAAATCAACACATCAGTTATTTAAAATTTGCATGAAATCATGAAATTTCAACTTTAGAAAGAGATTCGTTGCCATCAACAGTCACTATGATTAAAAAACTTTGGATCTGTCCAAATATATTAATGATGAAAGTTATAAATTTTATTTGTCCCCTAAATATCTTACCTTCAAAAGAAATAATGCATTTCTGATCCAGAAGACATGCTGTTTTATTAATTAGTATACAAGGAATTTTTAGGTAGATGATTATGTTCAATTAAGTATAATGAATGTAATTAATATAGATTCTGGGTTTAGGTGGTTGAGTTAATAGTGCCATTAAATGCTTTTGTTATGGTGGTACTTATTTTTTGGGGAATAATTGGGGAAACAAAGTTTCAAATGAAAACAAGTCTCTTTTCCTTGTTCTATATGTGCAGAATGGTTTACATTTCTTTTATAAAACATCAAAAACCATATTAAAATACATTCTAAAACTTTGCAACATATCTTTTAAAGTATTTATTTACGGTGTGGTTATACAGTACTATTCACAGTATGAGGAATGTACTTAGTTCAAAGCGTGGAGAATTTATTTATGAAACACCTCAGGTTCTGTTACAATTACCTTCGTGTATCTCTTAAGTGTAGAAAATGACCAGTTAGCCACAACAAAGGAAGTGGCTCCACGTAGGGATTTCCTCTGGTTGTTTGTGTCTCTTTTGTTCCTGTTGCTCTTCTGAGAGGTGATGGTGGTGGGAAAATGTTTTTCATGGATTCACAGAGGGTACTATTATGCATCAGAACTCTTAAGCCACCAAACAAAGGAGAAACTTGTGACAAACCAGCTCTGAAACTTAGTTAATTTTCTTAGCCATATTTAAATTAGAGGAAATTAAATTTTGGAGTATACCTGAATGTTGACATAAATAATTTTTAAGGCTTTGTATGCTTCATGCACAATGGAATATAGGAGTCTTGGACATAATGTGCTCACTTCCCTCTGATGCCAAGTCATCATCTCAGGGGTTACAACCCTACATTGATTCAGAGGCAGAGAACACTCTTAGCAGATCAGTCCTTCCAAAAAATGCACTGATGATAGTCCTGGAGAGATTTGGTACAGCACTTCCCCTTCTTATATTATAAAGCAGTATATTACTTCTTTTACACAAAATAAATTAAAAAAACTGAACAGCCAAACTCTTGCACTAAGGAACGTGGAAATTGTAATCTGAGGAAGTAACTACATAGCCATGTTGAAATGGGATAAAGGTCTTAAGTCCTAAAGAAACATATCAGCTATCCACAAAATACCATTTGTTTTCACATGGTGATTAGTACTGCAAATAACCCGTAGTTTTGTTATGCTAACAATGGAGACCAAACACAATTTAGTTTTCACTTGTTTGATATTTTTAAAAGAAGCGGTTTTGGCCTTTTCTGCTCTATAGCTGATGGTACTGCACCTCTCATCACTATTACATTAAAGTAAATCCTATATGCTTTAAAATTAGATATAAAATTGTCCTGTTACACATGCTGATATATGAGTTTTGGATTGAACAACATCTGTTCTGAATGTGCATCTTGTAAGGGAATACAGTCACTCCTAGATTTACTTCAAAGTGATATTTCACTATATTTTTTTTCTTTGTGAGAATGAAATTTCAGCCTCTGCCAGACAGATTTTCCCACAGTTGTTACCAACTTGCAACACATTTCTGTGTTATTGCTGCAGCTGTGGGTGTCCTGTAGCTGACTTGCTTAGACCTTAATGCAACCAGTTGGTTTAGTTTTTTGTGTACATCTGAGAAAGGACAAAAAGCAGTTGCTTTTTGTTTTTCCTACTTATAGAAAATTGATGCATGAATGTGTCTCCAAAAGCAGTCCTTCCTTGAGTGAGCTTTTTCTAGAGAAACTATATTTTTCTCTTGTTGTATCTTTTGAAAGATCTATAGTGTAAGCTAATCACTTTATTTGTATGAGGTCTTTTCATAGCAGAGCCAGAAAGATATAGCACTAAAGCAATTATTCTACATTTTGGTGCTGCATCTGTTCCCTCTACCTCCTTGGTCTCCCAGCAGAGATAATCATTAGTTTTTTTTTCTTTCCTTGCTGCTGAGAAGCTCAAAACTATATGATAATGTTCTGACTTCATATGCTGAAAAAAACAGTGTCCAAAGACATGTAAATGAGAGAAACTTTTAAGTATTGCACCAGCTGTACAAAAATGTTCTGCTGTAACTTGGGTAGCTGAACTGAAGGAAGGAAGCAGAGATGGGACGTGTGCACATACTTGCTGCTCCTTCCATTTCTTTCCCACCCTAGTCTGAGGGAGTTGCCGCACAGGGAAGAAGCTCAGCTTTATGCTTCACATCTGATATTCCTAAGGAAAACTATGATAAAACAAAATGATAGTGAACAGTCATGGGCATGACTGTGATGAAGTAGTGAAGGACATGCATTTCTCTGACATCCTAGATTTCATAAACATTGAATTTTTTTTGCCTGCTTAGTTCTTGTTTGAAATAAGGTTGAAAGTTCTTTGCAATGCCAGAATCAACCTAGATTATTTCATTAAAGACATGATAAGCTCATAATGATAGCAAAGACTTTTATTGTTGGAGAGAAATGGTGAAAAACTATTAAATTCCGGTACAAAATTAGTAGACAACACAAAAATACTTAGGTTTCGTAAATAATGTCTTTTCTTTTAATACTAGCTAGGCTGTTATCTTTCATGGGGAAATGAAGTTTTATAACATTGGATAACAGGAATGCTTGTATCTTTATTTTTTTCCATTTGTATGAACCATTGGAAATGCAGAGTTCTAGTATTGACACAAATACTCAATATCAGATGAATATAGCCCCAATTATTGTCAGAAATTTTGCTTAAATTAGCAGTATGTAATTGAGACCATGAATATATTTTTTTATACTGTTATAACTAATACGTAGATTTCTAAATTTTTTCATCTGCAACTATAAATATATAAAATACATATAATCCTCCCCACCCCCCCCTTTTTTTTTTCTTCTCTAAAAGAGGTTCTCTTTCCTCTTGTGGATACAAAATGTTTGAAAGCAGTTATGATGAACTTTTCAATGATTCTTGTCCTCCACTGCTAGAAGAAGGGGCAATGGGCAAAAAGTGGAACACAGGAAGTTCCATACTAAAACAAAGAACTTCTTTACTGTTAAAGTGATGGAGCACTGGAACAGGATGCCCAGAGAGGTTGTGGAGTCTCCTCTGAAGGTATTCAAGACTTATCTGGATGCCTACCTGTGTGATCTACTGTTGAGAACCTGCTTTAGCAGGGAGGTTGGACTTGATCTCTAGAGATCCCTTTCAACCTCTGCAATTCTGTGATTCCTTTGAACTTCACAATTGACTTTTGCTCCTTTTTCTTTGCAAAAACGAAAATGAAACACACCAGTTACCTTGCAAGTTGCAATTCCATATGATTTTCTCCTCAGCAGAGTTCTGAGACGTATGAAACTGAGGAATTTACTACTTTCATAAGCTGTAATAGTAACTTTTCTATAGTGATGGTTATTGGATCCACATAGTAAATCTGATCCAATGGCCCATGGTACAGAAATGCATACATAGAGGAGTAAAATAAAAGCAATAGACCTTGCCACATCCTTGCTGGTTTCAGAATAAAGGCCTACTGACCAGCTTAAGTAATGTTTGAGTTAAATGACACACAAGCCTGCATGGCTGAGGAAATACTACAAAGTGAAGTAGAACAGGAAAGAAATCAGAAGTATTTTAATGACCTGAGTGCATGACTCTAAGATGGTGAAAGTAATGTAAAATGCATTAAATGACATCTGAGGCATTATTTTCTTTGAAGTTCCTTGGAGTGTCAGAAAAAGAGTCTTGTGTTTTGTAGAACTTTTGGTTTGCCTTTGACAGTGCTGCAATAAGTTTAGAAAAAAAAAAGTTTGCCTCTGCAATTCAATATGATTTCAATATGTCCCTTTCAACAACTAAACAAGATTTGTTCACTATAGATGTTGAAATGCTTGGAATTCATGATCCGTCTTTTATACATGATAGCACAAATCACTATTGGTGGAGTCTACAGGCCACAGCCAAACCTTTAAAAGGTCTCCTATATCAGCATGGAAGGTTAGGATGTTCTTCTGCAGGTTTCTACATCTATCTTTTATGATGTTGACTGCCACTGAACTGAGAAGAGATGAAAAAGAGGAGATTTCATTAGAGAAAGGGATGGAATAAGATGGGAGAAGAGTAGGAAATGCATACATTTTTATGTAATGAAACTTCAGTATCAAAGGATCATTGCAACCTTTAAAATGGGGTTATTAACAGCTTAGTGTACTTACAGTTCATATAACGAGGTTTTCCAAAGGTGTTCTTACTGTACCCAAGCCAGACTTCATGCAGGCTGAGGAAAGCAACTCAAGAAGCTAAACTAATGCATCTAGTTAATTTACTCATCTTGGATCTTGACAGTATTGGCTTTTTGGCTGCATTGCTGGGCCTGCTTCAGCAACAGAGCCAGCATCTAGAGGTTTCCTGTGTTGTCACCACTAGATGCTGAAGCACTGTTCAGACAAATACTTCAAACAGTGATGTACACATCTCCTTTGTTCTTCCCAAGGCTGCTGCCCAGATGCCATTAATACACAACTGGAAAGAGAAGGACTTGGCAGTGGTTGGGCTGGTGCATTGACAGAAGGCACTTGAAAAGCTATTTATTTCCACATTCTTCCTCGGTAAGTCTAAATATATTCCTCCTCTCATGAAAATATAGCTGCTTACAATCTTGAGTCTAGGGGGAGAGAGAAAGTAGCACACTGATGTTTAAGTGCCCCTTTTTACTGTCCTGCCCTGATAATCAAAAATGTCATTTAAAATTTAAATTATAACATTAGTGAAATCTTATTAAATTTAATTTGATTTAAATTAAAATTGCTGAAAACTTCAAGTTGCATAGAAAAAAAATGCATAATAACAATTTAAAACTTGAAATGTCCTCAGGGAGAAGGGCCATCGTAACCCTCTTTTTCCTTCTCTTCTACCCAGCTTCTCCCAAATGGCTATGTTGTATGCACTCAAATTCTTAAAGAACGCATGCACTTAAAAGAGCAAAAGACTTTTCTGTATGCCAATAACTTCAAAAATGTGCAATTTTAAATGAGGAAATTGATACATAAAGGTTCAATGAGTTGTTCAAAGAATGGATGAAGCTGGGATTGATCATTGTTGCGTATGTACATGGAAGTGCACATGTGATATCTATTTATGTGATGTTCACATTCCAAAATAAATTGATAGTTAGACATATTTAACGTAAACAACTATAAGTGCAATAGTTATATTTTAGATTTTTGTGAAAATCTCCATATTACAGGCTTCTAGGAATGCACGAGATAATCCTTCTTCAAAATCAGTTGTAACGATTGTGAGATCTGAATTTTTACATTGCTTCTGCCCCTGTTGTAGTTTTCTTATGGATAAGCCAATAGTTTCAGTTTTCAAATAGGTCAGACAAGCACTTTTTTTTATACCAGTCAGTAACAGTAGTTGTTCTCTGGTAGCAATTATTTTTGTCTTTCACATTATATAAAGGCTTGATGTGCCATTAACTAATCTTCTTGAGGTGAAAACTTCTCGTCCTTTTGTCTAAAGGTTTGAGTATTTTAAAGAAAAATTCTCTAGTCATTGATTATAATGAAAAAAATACTTTGTCAGCATTCTGCGATGTGTTTTGATGCCTGCATTTCCATCAGTATAATTATTTCAAAGCAGATTTATGGTTCCACCTTTCAAATCCTGTTCGTTCATTCATTCAAAAAAAAAAAAAAAAAAAGTATCATAGCATAAGGAAGGTCTGGCATGCATTGAAGTCCATCATCCGTTCTCACCATCAGGGTGTTGGCTTAGAATAGTGATTTGGACCCAGTTTCACCACAGATATGTATTGTTGTGTGTAGAAGCATATACCTATCTGTGATAGACTACTTCAGCTCTGTGGATAAATAGACCTTTGCTCTGCCTGCTTATGTCCCCAGTAAAATTTCTCTTAAACAACATATAGAGAAATCATGTTATCTTTAGTCAAAGCATTGAAAATAGTTATATTATTCAAAAATACTCTTGTTTCAATATATTTTTAATATCCTCCCTGTTTCGTAAATGTTATAAATTTGACTTTAAAGCAATGAGTGATAAAATATTGCTCGTAACAAAGGGCAAGGTTTGGGGAATATGATACTTAAAGCTTATGAATCAAGATGAACAGACAGTAACTTGAGGTCAGGAGTTTTCAAAAGGCATTCAGAATTAAAAACAGGATGAGTAATCAAAGAAAGGATGAGTAAGAGATTGAAAATGAGAGAATTATTCAATTCAGTAACACGACAAAAGATTTTTCAGTTTACATGCCGCTCGTATAGGAGCGTGCATACACTTAAATATTCTTACTTCGTATTGTAGTACATTGTATAGTACACAACACTAGTGCGTGGATGGTTTTTGCTGGCCCAAACCAAGCTGAATCCAATAGCAGTGACAAGAGTAAAGCCTAAATATTTCCTTTTTAATACCAAATCTTTGGGGTAGAATGGGAACAGAGAATAAGAAAGGTACCAAATATTGTGGATAATAAGTCATTAATGTAGCAATAAATAAACTTGAATTTTTAAATATTCATTGAAATCAGTCAGTACTTTACAGGAGTATGAGAGATCAACTCTTGCCACACCTCTAGATAGCCCCTAAAATCTTAATCACCGATCACCTTTTCAGTACTTATACTATGGTAATAGAAATGAAAATCTGTAGCATGTTATACAACAGTATTTATTAAACTTGAAGTGTGCGAGGAGGGCATAGAATTGGATATGGCGCCATGGTAGGATTTTCCTGAAAGCTGAAAATTGCTCTTGGTTGTTTGCTACTAGAAAGGAGGCATTGGCCTATGTTTGTCTGAAGGCATTTACCTGTAAAACTTGGCACCAAATTAGTCCTTTATAGTTTGGCCCTGTTCCATTAATCACTGTGTTACCATCAGTCTTTCAAGTGTGCTTATACATACTAAATTTTGTTTAGTTTTTGCACATTTGTGAAGATTATATGCCTTACATTCACCCAGTTCAACTTGCAAAGCCTTGGATGTGCTCAATATTGTTATGAGAGGAGTTCATGTCCCAAGGGTGAGATTTAACTTCCAATCTATACTTAACAGCGTGTATGGCAAATAATCGGGATCCCTGGGAATGTCCAGATATTAGAATTATGCTATCATTTAATGCTTTGATCTAGTATCTTCTGGTGGGTGCTGCCTCTTCCTTTCCTTTAAATATGCTTAAATATTTAAATTTACCACCAGTGGCCTCTTGTTTAATCTTGTGGAGAAAGGCAGTCTAAACAAGTTCTTCTAGAAAATCTACCTCCTAGCTGAACTGTTGAGGGAATAAAAGACTTGGCTCCCATTTTGCAATGCTGTTTATTACATGAATACAATGCTGTTCACTTCAACAGACCCATGAAGAATAACTGTTAGTCAAGCACAGAAAATTTCCTGATTTTAGGGCAGAGAGGCATGAAAAAATTCATTCCAATCAGGGACTCACAGTCAAATATACTCCTGTATACACAGGAAACAAAAAACGGGGTTTTTTTTCTTAATCTTTACTTTTGCTCATGTTAACATTAGCTAAGAAGTCCTTTTCCTTACTTATTTTAAACATATACAGGAGTTTTATGTTGTAAATATTCTTCATAGATTATTATTCTCTCATTTGAGGAGTTTTTTGATGAATAGATATTTTCCTGAAGAGGTCTAAGATTTACTGATTTCAGTGTTGATCCCTGTAGCTCTCTATTTCTTTACCCAAGAGAAGTAGCTAATGAGCTTTATATACAGAGAAGACAATTTGATAATTGCATCAAAATGTGCCATTTCATCAAACAACTACACTAATCTTACTCATTACTCTGAAGACTGCTTAAGAAAACCTGTTATTTGTAACTATGTAAAGCTTTGTCCATCATCTATGCAGAAAGAAGTCTAAAACTAGAATCTGACCGCTCGTTTTAAGCCCGATCACTTCACTTGATAAATGCAAGTGGTTTGGAATATCAATTTTGTCCTCGTTATCCTTAATCATTATGGTTGCCGCGTTGGTTCTTGTTATTTAAATATCCCAACATTGGTTATCATCAGTTACTGTCTTGTTAATAACACTTGATCTGATACAAACTGACATCTGTGCAATAAAATTTTCTGCCTATGTGTGAAATGCAAAGCTATATAATGGTTTTTGATGAATGGGATGAAACCTCACTACTAGAAGAATGATTTGGAGAAACTGTTTTTGTACCCTTTACTTCAATAGCTTTGTGACAACCTTTTGGGAAGGCTGATGCAGCAGTGGGGAGGACAGAGGCAGAGTTTGCCTTAGACATTTCTGTTAGCATCATTACAGTCTGATTTTTTTTACAGTACTGGAGAATTGGTGGATACTGAATTCTTGGCCCACAACTTGAGTATAGAAATTGCAAGTCTGAGATAACAAGGCTGGAACTGAAAATGCCTCCCTACAGTACAGTGTTCTAAGAACAGAGATTTGGAAAAGAAATTTATTTAGAAAAGTCTTCTTGAGATGTAGTGCTTTTCTGACTCAAATAATATCTTGCACAGTGCTGTAAACCATATGGTTTGCTTTTACTTTTTGACCTTCTTATCTGTGTTTACATGCTCTTACCTTTCTGAACATAAAGAGAAAAGTTACTAATCTCCATTCATACTAGCTTGTGATAAATCAGAATATGTCTGATAGGTAGGTTTAGAGAAATGTCTCTTGAACTGTTTTTTCTTGTTTTTGCTCTGTGTTTGTCATTTAAGAATGCTAAAAATGTTTTGAGCCCAGAACTGGAAAATCTTTTCACTGGTGTCCTTGAATGTACTATGGCCATGAATTTGCACATCATCTGGTGCTTGAGGTCTGAATGAGTAAATTTTGGTCTTGACCACCGATGGCTTATCCTGTAGGTAAAACCTCCTCACTATAAAATCTTGCAGTGCAGGGGCCAGAAGTTGTACTTTTATATCATTAGGAGAAAAAAGAGTTAAGTTTTCCATTAAAACTGAAAGTATGTGTTTCCACATCTTGGAAAGCAATAAAATAGTGGAAAGCACAATTATGCATGTAAGTTTTTAGGGCAACTTTTAGGGAAAATTTTACAGCTCAAATGGAGCCCTGAACAGTTGCAATCCTTTTACGGAAAAGTCTCAAGTTATGCATAGAAAAATACAAGAACTAGTCCTTGTTAAACAGAGCAGGAGCAAAGAAATAATGTTCTCTGATACCAATGTGTAAGTTGCCATTACATTATGCTTCAAGGAATGACAGAATTTGAATGGAAGGAGAAAATTGGAGGAGATAGAGATGGCAGACCATAAGAATTGTGCATGAAGTGAAAATTGAGTGACTGAGTTGGCTGAACAGGGAAATAATTTCTTCTCCTAAACTAATCCATTAAAGGAGGGAAAAAAAAAAAAAAAACTGTGGCTGTCGGCCATGAGGCTTTTCAGGAGCACAGCTCTCATCACCTGTTTTATCCTTTTCTCAATCCAGATTTTAAATATCCAGGGTAAAGCGAAGTATTTAAAAATGGTGCGCTATCCATCTTAGTACCAAGGTAAAAGGGTGGATATTCTTGCTGTTATCTTGACAGCTCTGCTTATTACAGCTCTGACTTTTTTCACGTTAGATGACTATTTCAAAAATGCAAAGCAACATGGAATGACTAAATGGCTTGCCTTTCACAGTCAAATGTAAGCCAAGATCTTAAGACAAAATTTTAAAACAACTGCTTGAAAATTACATGCCACTGCAAAGTTGGAAGAAAGAAGAAGGCAAATCAGGGTATTTTTGATTAGTTTGCTAAAATAACAAGTAACTGCTTTATTTTTTTAAAAGGAAATTTAGAAATACAACATGAATAGATCTTTCAAGTACATTTTATTTAATTCTGCTCTTTTTTGCAGGTCAAAATTAAAATTGCTTTGAACAACATATTTCGTCATGAGATAATGATCTGCATAATCTTAATAAGAAGTGGTAGCAGTTTATTAAACTACTTTATTCTCTGATCCCTGAATGATTGGAGTGAACATAGGTTATTTTTTCAATGCAATTCCTACATAAGCTAAAATTGGGAAAAAAATAGTTAAACTAAACCAACTTATAGTTCACCTTAGAGAAAATATTTGTCAAAGTAGCATCAAAGGCTGCAGCAATGTCATGAACTGACTCTGAGAGATTCCTCCTGAAAGAGATATTATATTTAAAATGTCTTTTCATTTCTCCTCCATGCCCTCTTTGAAATACTTTACTTTCATAAAAGCTATAGATCTGTATTTCATTCCAGGGATGTACAATCCAATGTCAATCAAAAGTTTCCATTTTATAGAGTAGAAGTTCTAGAAGATGACACCTGTTTCCTTTTCTTCAGTATTTGTGAGGCTTCAGTTTCCTTGGTCTCTTTGCATCCTGTATTTTGGTTATGAATGCTCTAAAGCAAGCACTCTGTTTTATTCCCCGCCTTGCTCCTGGCAGGACTGACTGTGTGCTGTGTGTAGATCAATTGCTGTTGTGCCAGCATCCTTTCTTTTGGTCAATGTCTGTCTCTGAGTGCACGTGTGTAAAATTGTATGCTGCTATAGAAGGCTCTGGAGAAGAGTTTAAGATATTTTATACACTTTTATGGCTTTCAAAGAGTTGTCATACGTGTGCATGTGTATTTTTATATATGCGTGTGCATGCAGTGTGAAGATGACTAAAGTTGTATTTGCATTTTTTTCAGTACACTTATATGCTTAAGGTGGATATGAACCACTGGAAATACCCAAACGTCAGAAAGCCTGTTCTTTGTTAGCCCCCTGACCCACAGGGGTGGACAGCAGTCAAGGTACTGTATATTGTTTCATGACACCAGATTAACCTTTGGCACTCTCCCATTCATTCTCAAAAGTGCAAAAAGCAACGTCTCCCTATGCACAGGAGGAAATAAGGCACTTGGTCACAGCTCCAGCACTTGCTGTCCCCACTTCTCCCGTGGGTACTGCCTTTCTCCATCTGTCTGCTCTGGTCATCTTTTCCTTTCATTTGAGCTCTCCTCCATGTCTGCCTTCTTGCCTACCTTACTAAAGTGCAACATAATTTTCACTTGGAGTCTCCAACTGTGATTACTTGATTTCCTCAGCAGATCATATTTTGATAGTTTGGGAATACCTGCACTTGCAGCAATCTTAATTAAAGGCAGATGAATGCAGCTGAATTCAGCAGTTTCAGCGAGTTCCAGTTTCAATCTGGGAAACTCTATTTTGCCTGTACACAGAAGGATTGGTTTATTTTAATGCTTTTTAAAACTAAACTAAGACAAGTTCTAGGTGTTGGCCTCAGAACAAAAAGGTAGAGTTACAGGGAGAGGACCAACAAGGCACGAGAGATTTTTGATCTCTCCATGAAAATTTGTTTCACAAAATGCTTTTGAAGTTTATAAATGCTAGTTTAGAAGTTTTTTCATACACAAATGACCTAAAACACACACCCTTCTTTTAAAAGAGCATTATGGCTCATTTGCTTTCTTAATAGATATATTTCATTATTGTATTTTGGGAAACTTGTATCTGTATTTTTTTATTGCTGTGATTTAGCAGATCGTCTAAAGTTGCCAGAATTTCATGCCCAGCTTCAAATAACATTTCCGTTTTTAAGCTTTTAAATGTCTGGACTTAGCATTAACATTTTTGTCTTGATTCCATAACACATTTCTTTTACAGAGTGGTGAAGTTTGGATTCTCATCAAGAAAGCCAGAAGGCTTGTGAGAACAGGTGAAATTTGTTTCTTGAAGTGACTAAATTTGCATGAGATTGAAAGATTTTTTTAAAAAAACTCTTATGCTTTAATCCAAATTCTGTTCTCATATTCAAACTTAGCCCATTCTAATTGGAATTTGAATCAGACAGGTGTGTTGCTATCTTTAACATTGATATTTATGCATAAAACTCTTCCTCTTTGTTTTATCTTAATTAAAGTGTAGTTTTGAACAAAGCAGTTTTACCCTGTTCTGAGGCTGCATATTGAAAAAAAGAATAAATTTAGGCACCACTTTTCCCAGTCATTTTCTTTAACTGAAACTGATCTGATAACTTAAACAAAATGCACCAAGTCTACAATATTATTGTACTTAAGTGTAGTTCCTAGCTTTTCCTTATCTTTCTTTCCTTTAATGCAAGGAGCGGCTTGGTCTGACTTGTGCTAGTTTCTCCCAGGAAGGCTGCAGCTGTGTAATTTACATGTATACCTGTGGGGCTTCCTCATAGCTACTGCCTGAAATACACGCAAATCCATAATGGCCTGCAATGACTGATTGAATAGGGCATTTAAGCCACCTGAAGAAGAGGTGTTTATGGAAGCCAGTAATATACAGTGTGTTGTCAACTCTGATTCTAGGGCAATTACTGCTGTAGTTTGACATTTTATCATGCTTTGTTTTATTGTATAGTAATTTTAGAGACGTAAAAATGAGATGCAAAGATGTTTTGTGCCTGTGGTTGTTATAGGTATCTACCTGGCTTTTAGCCAGGGAGCCTCTGTTAAAATTTAGTGTGGTAAGCAACAGTTGAAATTGCTGCATTTCTTTTCTTTTGGTGAAAGTAGGAGTTGCGCTATCACTTAATTTTGTCAAATTCACTTGAAAACTCTAGACTAGCACCTTGACTACTAGTGAAACACAAAATGTGTACAGCTCTATACCATATAGTATGTTGCCTTTGCAAGATTCCCTTGTCCGGAAGGAAAAAGGCAATTTTGTGGTCATCTGAACTTGCTTCCAGTATCTCTAGATCACCTAGAGCATCATAGAGAGTTTTGTGGCTGAAGCACTCAGAGTAGATTATTAACTTCTAAATTATATCCTTACCTCTGAGAGCCTCAGGTGCCTTTGGAGACTTTATTATCAGCTATCTAACTTGAACTCCACTTACTGCCTTTAGAATAGTCTTTCCTTTTCTTTTCAAAGGTTTTATAAGATAAGAATTGAGATAGAGATAAGAAACAGAGAGATATAAAGGCTTTAATTGGTTGCTAGTTTCTAGTACTCTGTATTTCCATGTGTATTTATAATAATGTCTCTCCAGTCTTAGTAAGTAGTAAGGGGAATATTTACTCTCCTCCTCCTACTCCCACTCTCTGTCAGAAAGCCAGGGTATATTGACTCCACAATCTTGAAATGTAGTCATTTGAAAAATTGACTGTTTAGCCAATAATGCATGCTCTGCAGATGGTTCAAAATGTTTGTTGTATCACTATAGGAGAGACCTGTGGCTACATACTTGCAAAAAGCTAGAGCTACCATAGTTGCTACGTCCCATAACTCCTGGCCATTGCATCACCTTTTGAAATTTGGACACCCAAATTGCTGCATAACCTCACATCATGCACTGGAAGGTGCCTAAGAGTGTGATGCAGAGGTTCTGACAGATAGGCTAGGTGGAAATCTGTCTAGAAGTAACCATTAGGAAAATCTGGAGTAAGAACTTGGAAGGCCAGCTTTTCACCATATTGCACCCACTTGCACTGGCGGTTCTTATTAGTAAATTGTCTTTTGGACTTCATGCCAGATGATTCCCTTTTGCCACTAAAAAAAATCATCTGCATTCATGGTCTAATGTCTCACTGGAATTTATAAAAAGTTCAATCTTATGTGGTGCAGAATTTGTAAGTTTTTTGCTTCATAGGAGTAGCATATCATGATTTGGGTTGTAAGGGACCTGAAAGACTGTCTAGTTTCGAACTTCCTATCATGGGCAGGGACACCTTTCCCTAGACCAGGTTGCTGAAAGCCCCATCCAACCTGGCCTTGAACACTTTCAGGATGAGGCTTCTCTGGCAAGTTGTTCCAATGTCTCACTACTCCCATTGTGAAGAATTTTTTCTTAACTACTAATCTAAATCTCCCCTTTTAGTTTAAGGCTATTTCCCCGTGTCCTATCACAACATTCCCTGATAAAAAGTCCCTGTCCAGCTTTGTTGTAGGTCTCCTTTAGGTACCGAAAAGCTGCTATAAGGTCTCCCCGGACCCTTCCCTTCTCTAGAGTGAACAGCTCCAACCCAACACTACACTCTTGATTACTTCTTCTAAAGCTATTTTTTAATCTAATATAAGATTACTTACACCAGTCTTTGGGTTTGAAGGCTGGAGAGGAGAGAAATGGAACAGAAAGTCCCTGCAGCTCTCATCAAAGACGCAAGAGAATCATACACGTCAGTGCTGCAATTTATGTTTGAGGTTCAGCAGCAGAGATCATAGAATCATAGAATGGCTCAGGATGGAAGAGACCTTAAACATCATCCAGCCTGTCGCGGGCAGGGTTGCCAACCACTAGATCAGGCTGCCCAGGGCCCCATCCAACCTGGCCTTAAGCACCTCCAGCGGATGGGGCATCAAAAACTTTGGGCAGCCTGTTCCAGTGCTTTGCCACCCTGATGCTGAGATAAACTCTGAAACACAGTGCTCCGTCTTTGAAGTTGCTGTGTGCTATTTTCTCGTTGCAGAAGAGGTGTACTTTGCCAAAGCATTGCTTAAGCCTCCCAGATGATATCTTTGTCCTTATCCTGGCACCTACGCCATACTATGTGTCAGTTTTTAACTTAGAGGGTCATTCTTTTAATACTTTCATCTCTGAGCTATATATTGGGGTGTCCTGTATGGGCCTCCATATCCCTCTTTGGATTTGCTAGAGAGAATGCTTCCCAACATTTTTTACTTCCACCTGGATGTGTATGGAAGAGTCTGGACCTTTACTCTTAAAATTAGGAAATAATAGATTACAAGAAAATTAAATGTAAATTCAATTCTGATCAGAGCTGAACAGACGGCTTTTTCTCTGGCTGCTTCCTTCGAAGGGAGCTAGGGCTGAGTGTTCAGTGTCCATAAACAACAACTTTCCTTGTGAATGGTGTCCTAATTCTGTCTAAAACTGTCCTGGGGGACTTTGACAGCTCCTCTGTGTTCTCTTTACGATTTCTCTTCATCTGTTCCCCTTTATCCAAAATTCTTTTCATGATGCCGGTCTGTTGCAAATACAGTTTTGAAGGGTTATTTGAATATTAGTTACCATTTAAACAATTTCAGTCCAGCATTTCATGGGTTACTCGTGAAACTGAGGTATTCAAAAAAATTGTTCAAGCTCCTATATACGTATTCAGAGGAGATTTTTATCTTTAGAATATTCCATGTAGCGTTCTAGCATTTCACTGATATGAATAAAAAACCTGATCATTGGGTTGTTTTTTAGATAGAAGGAGGACATATGTGCATTTTCTTTCTCTCCTTCCCTGTCTCCCTAACATTCAGAATTAAATAAATCAAATTTTGTTGGAGTGTGCTCATGGCCGAAGGTTTGGACTATTTTCTTGAGAGTTAGCAATCCTCATCCTGGATAGAGGAGTTTCAAATTTTATCAAAACTTCAAACCTGATTCTCCAGTATTCATAAGAGTTTTTGAACCCCTGGCATTTTAGGACAGCTTTTTTCACCCTTGCGTTTCCTCACAGCTTGTGTGTTAAGAAATCTGGCATGATAAGATATTTTCAGAACACCTATCAGATAAATCTACTAGGTGGAGACAAGGTGATAGATGAATCTTGCTGCCTCTGTGCCTGAAGCTGTGAACATACTACTCTTGAAATCAAGTGTATTTTTGTATGGTTGATGGTGGAAACAGCAATAGCTAAGGGGTTTTAAGGTGGCCGATGGTAACTTTGATATTGTTGAATCAAGTAATGCACCTAAAGAGTTTTTTATTTGCCCCAAATTCTCTTGTGATATATCCCAAAAATGATTGCTGGGGTTATGCTGAAAATACTTGACTTTCTTAATTGTGTTCCTAGCTGCAGTTGAATGGTAGGATTCCTAGGATACTTGGAGAGATCTGTTCAGTGGATCTTTTTCAGTATAACTGGTTTCACACATCAGATTATTCAGCACGGTATAGTTACCTAAGAGAGAGAATTGGATGTAATTTCATAATTTATAGGAGTAAATTATTACCTAGTATAAATAGAGGAGTCATTTGCTCAGATCTTTGTAACTGAGGACTTGCACCTTACTCTAACAATAAACATAATATTTCATATATTTAAAAAATATTTCTAATGTCTAGAGTCTCTCTCATTTATTTACTAAATATGTAGAACATATAGCAAGAATGTCCCTATTCACAAAGCCAAGTACAGCAGAGAAGAAACACTACTTAGGAGTGAAATGGTGCTCATCTTTGAAATAAGTGGCAGTTGCAGAATATTGTCTGCCTAACTGTTGTGAAATTTTTTGGTAGACATCATGAAAGGGAAAAGGTTTAACAGCGGTTGAAGGACAGCTGTTGCTTTGTGAATAATCATTTTTGTTGTTGCTGTTATAAATGCTGCAAATGATAGCATGACTAAAAACAGAGGTGGAACACATCACTTGATTGTTCATCCTGTTAGTGCTTCCCTTCTGTCAAGGCCTGAGTCCCCAAAGTACGCTTTTGAGAAACATATGTTGTCTGACAAAGCTCATTTGAAATCTGAAGGCAGAATTATGTTTTGCTTAACTTTGTTTTTCAAATGTAAAATGCTTACACTGAAATGCTCCATGTAACTACAGTATATTGTAACTGCAGATCGTAAAGCTTTTCCAAAGAAGTTCAACTGTTTTTAAATTGGCTATAAAGGCCTGTTTTTAAGCTATAAGGAGATGTAGTCTCAAATTACTTGAAAACAACTGAGTAGAATTGGAGAGACAGACCAAATTTAGAAGAATTTGTGCCTTACAGTAAAAATAAGCACCTAAGATAATTTCTTCTCCAGCCAGCCCCTCAAGTACCTAATTACATCAAAAACCACTCACCTTTTTGGATGGAAATAAGATAAATTTCTAAATGGCCAGGCGCCAGTTAGGCAGGCTGCTCTGCGGTTTACAGCTATTCTCACTCTGCCATCACCCTCCTGAAATGTTTAACAAATGCAGTCAATACTTTGTTAATAATGACTGCGTATTTTGCAGGCCCATAGCAGAAGGTGTTTGGGCAAAAGCCTGCCAGCAGTCCAGAGACAATGTGCTGCTATCAACTGTGCTCACAAGAGTGATGCAAACCAGCTTTAAGCTAATTATACAATATAAAAATCTTTCCAAGATAATTTACCTAAACAGATAACTGATGGAGCTTAATCCATGACTAAAGTATTCCTGATAAATGAGAAAGGATAGCTATATTTTTTGAGTTTTTCCCCCTAGCTGTAAGATACACAGTTTTTATAGCAGAACAGATTCCTCTCCTGGGGTACCTTCCTTGCTCCAAAGGCTAGCCCAGAGGTAGGAGGAGTGGAGTATTGCTTTCTCTCACGGCCATTTTATTTCCATTAGTTTCAGGAGAAACATCAGCCCAAAAATCTTCTCATCTTGGTTTAATTGAGAGAAAACTTCAGAAATCTTTCTCAGTATGTCCCAACCTCTTTATTAAGTTCAATAAGAGAAGGATTTCACTTGGTCATATTTATTCTTTTCAGAAAGTATATTAAACTAAAACATATCCATGAATGACAGTGCACGTAATATTTGTACATAAAGCCATATACATATGGTAATGTGTTTTATAATGCTTTGAGTGAGAGCCTGGATGAATGAACCACTTGTGAATATGGGCATAAATTGCTCTGTTGATGACATAAACTGCTTCAGAAAAGGTGTCTGGGGCAAATAAGAGCACTGAATCTTCTCAGTAACACACAGCATGGTTAAGATGCTGGAAATGTAAATAGTTTATCCAAGCTGATACACTTTTTATTCATTTACTACACTGTACTGCAGGAATCAAGCTTACACATTTTCGGAGGAGAGAGCATAATAGTGTTCTATTGGAGAAAGACACAAACCCCTTAAGGGTGTGGAAGTGGGGGTAAGAAAAGGGATGTTTTTTTGCTGAGAATAACTGCAGGGAGCAAGGTGTCCTGCAGCAAGAACAGCAGGTGCACTCTCATGAAGGGACTTGGAGTTCAAGATAACTTCAGCAGTCTTCAGTTTTGTGTTTGCAGAAAGAAGAAAAGCTGCAGCCCCAATGAACTGCAGGAGTTACAAGACGTGTTCGCAGCTGTGGACCTGAGCCTCTCAGCCAAGCAGCTGAAGAGTAATCCCATATTTAAATCCCGTGGTTGTGGTGCATCCACAGGAAGGTTATAGTAATTAATCCAAGTTCATGACTTTGTTTTGCTGGGTATTTGATAACAATGTTTATTTTTAAAGTACTGGCTATCTTACTGGGCCTTTTGACAGATCCTGACACTTCATAGTTACAAACACTTCCAGTCCAAGCACCTCACACAGTACAAAAATGACTAATGCCCAAGCTTATGCGGTCAAGCTTTCTCAAGGTAATTTAATAGTGCCACCATGTATGCTTATAAAAGAAGTTACAGGTAAAATAAATAGCATTTTAATCACCTGCTATTCATTTGTTAACTCTGCAGTAAAACTAAACTTCTGAACTACAAATGAGCATTATATACAGCTACTTCCTGAAGTATTTAAGTTTTAAATACTAAATTTTTAAGTGTCTTTGTATTCAGAGAAGTCAGATTATGAGAAGAGAGAAACTAGAAATAGTGATCTATTACATTGAGAGCTCCTGTCTGTGCTCACTGATGAGATTTACAATGCTGTAATACTGCAATTTCATCACTATTCTGTAATCTTCTTAAATGGGTGTCTCGTGTTAGTGCAGGCAATCAGAACTGCTTGAATAGGCTTTGCTGCTGAGCAAAGCTGCTTGTGTTGCAAAAGCAACTGGAGGAACACACAAGGAAAAAATATTGTGCAAAGATGTTTGCTTTCCCATCAAGTTTAGAATGAGTCCTGAGAAGGGAATTTACACACCCATGTGAGCAAGAGTCCAGAAAATTGTCAAAAAAAAAAAAAAAAAAAAAAAAAAAAAAAAAGGAAGACTTTAATAGCTGCTGAAAGCAAGTTCAGAAACAGATTTGTAACCACAAGACTTATTTCATGCAGAATATTGTCATGAAGCATGCCTGCTTCAGAAACTTTGTCATGCCCACCTCCCCTGAGGCTGCTGAGCCTATGAGGGGACATGCATGAGGTGAGGCATGCTGTCTGTACATCAGGAAGTTCTTAACGCTCAATGGCTGTGTCCCAGCAAGGGGGCATCCAGCATCTGTTTGCAAAGGGGCTGGCTTGGGCAATGGCAGCAAAAAGAAAGACCCCAGCTGATTGTGGCTGCAAGCATTTGGACACGGCTGTCCTACAGAAAGCCAGGTAATTTAAAAAAAAAAAAAAAAAATAGTTGCCTCAAAAAACAGCATTTCATTAAGCATTATTTGTTCATGTTAGTTTACTTCTTCCTTTCAGACCAGCTTTGGCCATGCATTCATTATATGTATAATCCTGTTTAAATCTTGGAGACGATTCACATGGGTAAAGTTACATATATGGTTCTGTAGTTATAGAATCTGAAGATAAAATGATGCTATATCACTAAGGTTTTTGGTTAATAGAGAGACATTAAACAGTGTGGTCATAGCTCAATTTTTTTAAAGGAATTTTTTCCAGACGAATATAGCAATAACATCAACACATGACTGTCAAATCAGGCTTTTCAATTTATTGTCCTCTTCAGACTCAGGCTAGGAAGGTATTTCTACTCATGTCTTTTTTGCTCATAAGCAGCTTGCTTAGTTCTGCTTTTGTTCTTTTTACAAGAGATATTGATCTGTGATCTAATGTCCCTTGACTGCTGCTGTACAAGTAATGATGAAAATGGCATGAATGAAATNGCCAGGTTGCATCGCCAAAAAAAAAAAAAAAAAAAAAAAAAAAAAAAAAAAAAAAAAAGAACAGGATTGTAGCTGCTGTACAAGTAATGATGAAAATGGCATGAATGAAATGGCATGGTACTGATGTCTCCTCTGGTCTACTTGAATTCCAGGTTCTTAAGAGCAAATATTCTCATTTTTATTTGTAGATTTTTTAAGTGGCATGAAGAAAAAGTGAGAACTGCTGTAATCCTTATTATTTTCTTTAGAATCTTGTGGTTATCCTGTGGTTATTAAAATAACAGTGCCTTCCCTCCCAAGTGCTGCTTAAATCACAATTCTATATCTTTTATTTTCCGTAACAGATTTTTTTGTGTGTGTGCTTTTTCTTTTCTTATTAGTCAGGACGCAAATATGTTTCTTGAGATTTCATTTTAAATCTAATTTTGTGTGTGAAATAAGATGCAGAATAAATAAAATGGTAAGTAAAAATGTCACACTTTGCTCTAAAACACCACTAAAAATACGTTCAAATAACATAGCTTAATGTTTATGAATATGAAAATGTGCTCATTTCAGGTGGAAGTTAACATGTGCTAATAACTATTGCATTCAAATATTTTTTTCCCAGTATATTTATCAGCCATAGTTAATGTTGTAAAACTATGTTGCATTGGAGCTACGGTGGTTGGCAGGTGTTTATGCACCGGCAAGTGATGACAGAGTTGGGAATGCAGTTGATCTATCCCTGTACCTGCTCAGGCAAGGTGCTTGGGTGCAGCACTGTAGGACAAGGTTAGAAGGATTACATCATCAGACTGTGCTGTCACTGGCTGATAATGTCAGTGCTGCAACACGATGCTCCAAGCACTGCTGAAAGCTGATTAGCTCCTTTTTCAAAATCACAGGACTCAAAGTGGTGACTCAGCCAGAGGTCACATCTTTAGCAGAGTAAAGAATCATTCATTTGAAAAGTATAGATTTTATTCTTGTTTTCAACCCAAGGAAGTAAAATGGAAGTTTGTTTATGCGATCCACTGGTTTCTTTCGCTGACAGCAATTTCTACTAATTCCTCAAGTACACTTTAAGCAACAGCTTAAATGAGGGAAAAGAAAATTTACAGGGACCTTACTTTGTAGGCAATTTTACTTGCTGAAAAATGTACGTAAAATGTAGCTGCAAAATCCTGAAAAATAACATATGGGCATCTTTTATAAATGCAAGGTGAGGACAAGGCCGTTAGCTAAGGATTTTCATTATTTGAGGATCTTATGAAAGCAGTTTTCTCGAGTAATGAGTGTGCTAGTTAGCTGTCATTAAACCTAGAAAACGCAAAAAAAAGTCATCAAGTGGTTTTAAAACTAAAGCATAATAAATATTTTTACATTTCTAAGCTGGGTACTAGAAGACCTGTTTTTTGAAGATAGGTACATATATATCTTTGGCTTCAGATACAGTATATCACTGGTTTTCATGTGTTAAAATGAAGTGACTTTCAGAGCTAAGTGCTCATGTGAACTTTTTAAAAAACATATTTAGAAAATGAAATTGTAAAGGGAATAAAAAGCGTATATTTGACTGTTTATTTCAGTTCTGCACCTTGCTCTGTGGGGGTAGGCAGTACATATGTAACTTCTTCAAATTAACAGAGGCCTACTTGTGCAGGACGTATAGAGAAAACAGTTGATTTTTCCACTCACAGGTGTAACAGGACATATATCTGTTGGGGGACATGGGTGTGAATACATATTAGTAGCTTTGTAGGTGTGGTCTTATTCTAACATATATTAGTAGTCTTTGTAGGTGATGTGGTGAAGTTCCTCTGTCAATTCGAGAAGACATCGTTGACCAGCAGCTCTGAATCAATACGAGAAACATAGTAAGCACTCAAAAAAATGTGATGAATATATTTTTCAAGTTAAGCAGAGGTGTTTTGTTTTAATGTACATGTTGAAGATTTGACTTTTACCCAAAAAGACAGAAGATTATTGAGCATTAGTTTCTTTTTCAAGTGATCTTTTCCCACTCTTTGCTCTGTTCTTTTCCTCTCCATACTTACATTTCACATTACAGCTCTCTGCAATTATTTATTAAAAAAAAATGTAAAAAGTCTTAGTAAGATGAGACCTTGCAGACACACTTAAGATATTTAATTTTTGTATATGAAAGTTCTGGGAAATTCAGGGGGTAGAGAAGGGGTGAAGATTAGTTATTTGTTATTTCACAGCTGGAAATACAGGTTTGCAAAGAAAGAGCAAGCATTGACAAGAAATGAATGCCAATTCTGCTTGACTGTGAGAAGGCTATTGGTAGTCACTGCTAGATCTAAACGATATTATTATCAATGCGTTTAAGCAATAATGTCTCACTAATTTTCAATTTTGGAGATAATGTGTGGCATCATTGAGGAAAGAAGAGGGCACAGAAGAATATAAGGGCAGTCTGAAGTTAACAGCTGAAATCATTTTTTAAAATTACTTTAAAAAAGCATGTTGTTGATATAAAATTGATTTTAGCTCAGATGGAAATCAAGATTGAAAATCAATAGCAAGCAGTTAGAAAAAGATCTCTTGAACAAACTTCAGCTCTTGGTTTGATTTAGAACATGCAAATAAATGCAGGAACAAAAAATTGTCTGTCATTAAAAATATGACCAGAAAGCTTTGTAAAAAATACCAGCATCTGTTAAGCAACTTCTTAGAGGGTACGTAAAAGCATAACTTGTAAGTTGTCTATTTTGTAGGTATTTTCAGTTATTTAGTATCTGGTAAATATAATAGGCTTGCTTTGTTATACTAAAATTATTTGTCCTACATTCTTTCAGTTTCTTTCTGATATTTTTGCTTTTATTGATATATTTGCCTAACTTTTCATGTCAGGAGATGTGGGGAAAAAAGAGATCATGCTGAAAAGGGGAATCTCACGTATGTGAAGGCAAAAAGTCCAGCTCTTCACTGAGGGGCTCAAAAAATGCGTTAATTGCACAGTTTGTTCTGACTGATATCAGGAGATGGAAAGACAATGACCTCTTTTTCAAACCAAAGTAACTGTCTTGTATTTTAGCTATCTCCACTTCAGGAGAAAAAAAGCTCTTCATGCCCACCTCCCCCCATCTGTGTTGAAGAAGGGATGAAAATCATGGGTAAAAATAACGTAAACTAAAAGTCAACGTAGCTAAAATAATATCCTCATAACAAAGAACAGGTATTCCTGTTCCTTATGTGCCAGTTTCATTGACAAAACTGTACAGAGATCAGCTTTCTACAGTTTCTCCATACAGCTGGAAGTTTAGGTTGCTCATGATTCATTGAATCATAGAGTGGCTTAAGTTGGAAAGGACCTCAGGGAGATTTAGATTAGATATCAGGCGGAAATTTTTCAGTGAGAGGGTGGTGAGATGCTGGAACAGGCTGCCCAGAGAAACTGTGGATGCCCTGTCCCTGGAGGTGTTCATGGCCAGATTGGATGAGGCCCTGAGCAGCCTGATCTGGTGTCTGATCTAGTGGTTGGCAACTCTGCCCACAGCAGGGGCGTTCAAACTAGATGATCTTTGAGGTTCCTTCCAACCCAGGCCATTCTATGATTCTATAAGGCATCTCTTTTCCTCCCTTCTCCAAAACTCACATTGATTGGAAAGTTGTGAAAAGTATGTCATTCTACGACACAACTGCAAGCACAAATTAAAAATAATAATAGTAAAAAAACCTCTGATAAATAACTCATGTTGCACCACTGATGAATCAAAGAACTCTGTTTATTATCAGGTGATCTGTGGAAGATTGATTCATCACAAAGCCAGGTCATTTGGAAATGTGAAAACTGTTTCAACATTTTTTTTTTTAACCCCTTAAGTTGTTCGTTCTATATCCAAAGAATAATTCTTGCTAGGAATGGCGGACTAATAAAATGATTAATCAAAGGTCAGACAGGTAAATTGGTGTCTTAGAGAGTGCAGCATAATTTTTTTTTGTAGTAGTCGTATTTTAAAGCTCTATTTCAGAAACTTATAAAAGTGCATATATTTGTAGAGAAGGCATACTTTTATAAATATTAATTGAGATAAAGAATAATATTTGGAAATCAGTGGATTTCAGAAAGAATTAAAATGAGCCCTTTTGCTTCCTAAGTATGCAAAACTACCATTGACAATGCAAAAGAATTCTGTTTAAAAAAAGTCTCCCTAGAATATATATATATATATTTGCCTGGTAGCTTTCATAAAGAACAAACAGAATGGAAAATCTGAGGCAAAACAAATAACCTCCTTAAAATCTGAAGAGTTATGTGGAAGAGCTTTTGAAGGAGTCCATTACATTATATATCACTACACAATTTTACATATTTTCTACAGGTATTCAATTTTACCTAATGATTCAATTCAATCTTCAGGTCAAGCTGATACTAAATCTGTTTTGATTTGGTGCAGAGAAAGACAAAGCAAAAATCCCTCACTCATCAGCTCCTGTAGGGTTTTAAAAGTTTTTAAGATCAAAAGTCTTTGTATTTCTTTTGATGGGATAATTTAACTGGGAGGAGGTAAGTAAAGAACTCATATGTGCCATTATGAAAGGTAAAGTTTTCCAAAAGATCATTGGATTTTCAAGAAGGGGAAAAAAGAAGATCCTGGAAACTACAGGCCGGTCAGTCTCACCTCTGTGCCTGGCAAGATCATGGAGCAGATCCTCCTGAAGGCTCTACTAAGGCACATGGAAAATCGAGAGGAGGTGATTGGCGGCAACCAACATGGCTTCACCAAGGGCAAATCGTGCCTGACAAATCTGGTGGCCTTCTATGATGGAGTCACAGCAACAGTGGATCAAGGGAGAGCAACCGATGTCATCTACCTGGACTTGTGCAAGGCGTTTGACACTGTCCTGCACAACATCCTGGTTGATAAACTGGATAAATATGGGTTTGATGGACGAACCACTCGCTGGATAAGGAGCTGGCTGGATGGCCGCACTCAGAGAGTGGCGGTCAATGGCTCANGAAGAGCTTTTGAAGGAGTCCATTACATTATATATCACTACACAATTTTACATATTTTCTACAGGTATTCAATTTTACCTAATGATTCAATTCAATCTTCAGGTCAAGCTGATACTAAATCTGTTTTGATTTGGTGCAGAGAAAGACAAAGCAAAAATCCCTCACTCATCAGCTCCTGTAGGGTTTTAAAAGTTTTTAAGATCAAAAGTCTTTGTATTTCTTTTGATGGGATAATATAACTGGGAGGAGGTAAGTAAAGAACTCATATGTGCCATTATGAAAGGTAAAGTTTTCCAAAAGATCATTGGATTTGGAATATTACTTGTAAAGGAAGAGTGTACTAGGAAGTAATTTAGGTGACAAAATAGTTGACACAGGGAAAAGAATGATGAGGTTTGAAGTTTAAGGTAATGTAATGAGCGGCATTTTTTTTTTTTTTAGGAAGGGAAAAAATACTTGTTTTAAGTGAAATTAAGCGGCTAGCAAGAGGAACAAAACATACTAGACGGAAAAAGAAAAGGTAAATGAAATGAAACTGCACATTGACAAATGGGTAGAAAAACAAAAACACTGATTTCTTGATTACAGAATGGCATTTATTTTTGACCGCCTACTTCGGTAAAGCTTTTGATAGATATCTTGAGTTTATAACTTTGTATGTCATATAGGAACTTTTTCATCTTATGACAGGTAAACATAAAGATAATTAAGTGGCTCTGGTTCCTGATGTAATCGGTATACAATTTAGATAATGTTTTTGGCTTGTAGACATGTGTGTTGGGATAGGAATGCTAGTTTTTTACGTTTTTAAAGTTATAATGCTTTACATCAATACTATTGTTTTTTTCTCATAAGCTATGCTGTTGTTTTTTTTTGGTTTTTTTTTTTAATAGTGATATTCCAGTGATACTCGCTGGATAAGGAATTGGCTGAATAGCCGCACTCAGAGAGTTGCAGTCAATGGCTCAATGTCCCAATGGAGACCAGTGATGAGTGGGTGTTCCTCAGGGATCGGTACTGGGACCAGTGCTGTTTAACATCTTTGTTGGCCACATGGACAGTGGGATTGAGTGCACCCTCAGCAAATTTGCAGATGATGCCAAGCTGTGTGGTGCAGTCAACACGCCAGAGGGAAGGGATGCCATCCAGAGGGGACAGGCTTGAGAGGTGGGCCCATGCCAACCTCATGAAGTTCAACAAAGCCAAGTGCAAGATTCTNACAGGTAATGACAGGACAAGGGGTAATGGTTATAAACTGGAAGAGGGTAGATTTAGACTAGATATAAGGAGGAAATTCTTCACTGTGAGGGTGGTGAGACACTGGAACAGGTTGCCCAGAGAAGTTGTGGATGCCCCCTCCCTGGAATTGTTCAAGGCCAGGCTGGATGGGGCTTTGAGCAACCTGGTCTAGTGGGAGGTGTCCTTGCCCATAGCAAAGGGGTTGGAACAATGATCACTAAGATCCCTTCCGACCTGAACCACTCTATGATATATAAAGGCACCTCCTGCTGCTTTTTTTTTTTTTTTTCTGTTCTCATTTTGTTCTCATTTGCGTTTTTTTTTTGTTTGACAACCTCTTCTTTGCTCTATTTGCTGTGTAGTTTCATATTCTCTCTACAGGAATGAGTATAGACAAGTGTGCTTTTATTTGGGATTCTCAAAAACAATGTTACCACGGGAATAGGATGCTGTTTCTGAGATAATAACCTGTGGTATGTATTTGGACTTCTGAGATGCTTATTCATTAAGTAATTTTATATACTGAAACATCCACTGACGAGTGCAAATCCTTCAGTTTACATGTTTCACACTTAGAGGAGATAGGTTTGAATTCCCTTCTTTCTTGTTTGTGTTCTGATTTTGTCATTTAGAGAAAGTATTCAGCGATCCTTGTTTCTTCAAGTGTTTGCTTAAAAGACATGAAAGGTGCCCTCTTTTCTTTTTACCCTTCTCTTCCATTTTTTAATGATTCATTTTCAAGGTTAACTGAGGAGTTCTTTGGTGCACTTTCTCCCCCAGACTCTTGTGATGTCTGGCAGATGGGGGATATAGCAGAGGTGATTTTCTACCTCCAGGTAGGTTCTCTCTGCAGGAGAATTTTCTAGCATTGTGCAGGAGTGGTGACTAGGGGACTTGCATTCCAGGAGAGCACCACAACTGCTTGTCCTCCACTCCAGCTCTGCTTTTATGTTCATTTGTCCATTTTCATACAGAGGATGGCAAGGGTATCTTCCTCATATGGCCAAAAAAGCTACTTTTTTTTTACTTCAGACACTAAAATGCAAATGGAGCGATACACAGTGTAATTAGTCACCTGTGTTTTTTGTTTTTTTTTTTTTTAAATCAAAATCTGGGACTTTGTTATTTCTTCTTGAACATTAATAAGGAATTTAATAGTTAATCAAAACTGACTTAATCTTATGTTTCTGCGGTGGATGCTTGTGTTTTCTCTTGACACCATCTTGACACCACGTGCCATCCTCCAAACCACTGCTGTGGTCTTTCAGGTGTTCATCAGGAGCCCCAACAATCTCTTCTAATGTGCAGCTCTAATTGCATATTTGCTCTATTTGGAGGAGTTTTAATTTCCTCTGTTTTCTTTAAAATTTTATTTATGTGTCATTTCTTAAATTACTTTCTAATTCTCTTCCCATTTTTTTTTTTAATGTCTGCTCTTCTTTTCTTATCATCCCTTCCCTTTCTCTACCACTCTTAGGAATTAGGCCGAACACTAACATGTGCTCTGTATGCATATTACAAGTTTTGTTTCCTCTCAGTAATTAACAATCATTTTCATTTTAGTTTCTTTCAAAAAGTTTAATAATTGTTCATTAAATTAAAAGGGAGAGACTATATGACAATTTTGGAGGCCTGTTTTGTACTCTGAAAAGTACGAAGGAAGGATTATATTAGGATATCTAGTAAGATAGCAATGCTTGCTACAGAGGCAGAGCAGAATGGCGGTAGTTGGGAATGTGGAATATATTCATAAGATGAGGAATTTTTAAGAGAGTTTTTGTGATGGTGCAGGGTTGGGTGTGTTAGGGATAAAACAAATGCCTTTCAGCTTAGGTTCCTCAAATATGTGCGGAACCAGTTATATGTGAAAAGATGATAACAGTAAGAAAAGATTTAAGAACGCGTTGTTGGTGTGTCTTATGCAGGAGAAGCACAATTTTTCTTTTTAATGATAGGCCTTGTCACTTCAAGCAAAGGCTGTAGCTGATTTCAACTCTGAAGATGTTTTCTTGCTCATTTAGTCACAGCTCTTCCCTATTACCGTTTTAAAAACTTGATCATTCTTGTGAAAAAGTTTTTACAAGAGCCATTTTCAAAGCACTAAAGATCTCTTAATCTGTCTGCTGAAGTTAATATCCAGATTCGGTGAGGATTAGGAGCAGACTCAAATAAATATAATTAGCCATCAATGGAATATTTCATTTTTTATTTTCCATTAATTGAT
The DNA here is from genome assembly GCA_013396635.1 of Penelope pileata. Taxonomy (NCBI): domain Eukaryota; kingdom Metazoa; phylum Chordata; class Aves; order Galliformes; family Cracidae; genus Penelope; species Penelope pileata. Next base: position 329,984 of record WBMW01002983.1, read on the forward strand.
CATATAACATACAAGATTGATTTGTTACAGATTGCAATTATTTTTTTCATAGTCTAGGAAAGCCACTTCATATACTTACATTTTAGGATGGGTGAAAAATACTATTCCATTGTATCTTTTAATTGTATTTTTTAAAAAATATCTTAGCATCTAAATATTTCAAGTTTTTTTAAGATAACATTGCATAAGGCAAAACTTCATTTTATCTAATTTAAATAACTGCACATATTTCAAAGGAGAGACTTACACCTAGTGTATGAAGGTATAAATGTATAAAATAGTCTGCAACTATGATACTTTCTTTTATATGAAAGATATATATATGATAAAAGTATATATACTTTTTTATATGATACTTCCTTTTTTTTTTGTATTTAAATTGGAGTGTGTGCACCTAGTTTCTCATATGAAGTAAAGATTCTTGAAGATTTTAACAGAAGAAATTTTTAGTCTCATTCATCACAAAAATAAAAAGTTTATTCAATATGCTGAGTTTTCTTTGAAATGGACAACCTGCAGATGTTCTTAGTCATATCCACATTAACAGAAAAAAATGTATTTACCATAAACTATTTTATCTTAGTTTACTCATTGTCTGATTTAAGAGGTACAATTTTTGTGTTCTTCCATAGTCTCTTCTCTCTGTTTTCTAGTATTTCCTGTCTGTTCTCCAAATTCAGATGGAGGTTCTGCAAAAGAGTGAGTGAACAGTGAAGTAAAAGTAATTTGTCTCTTCCATTCCTTTGAGTCTGTCCGTTGAAAGGGCGATACTAACAGCAGGTGAGACTGAACATCATTGTGAATTAAAAACTATTTTGCCGTCAGATTTATAATAGCATCTGCATCAGCCATTATGATAGAAGTTTTAAATGGGGTGTGAAACCTCATAGCTCAGAACCTAAGACAAAGTCTGAGCGTTAAAAATAAAGCTGAAATGCTCGTAGGGAAGTTGCTCAGACCTGCCTGTATCCTACTGGTCCTCCTGCCTTTCCTCTTCCACAACGGATCTTAATAATTCCCGATTCTGTTTTTGACAATGATGCTTCCACTGGAAAACCAAACAGTACATCTCAGTCACTGCATTTTCCCACCTGGAAAGCTGCTCCTTACAGTTGCTTTGTGCATTCAGCACACTTTCTCCAAGTGCTGGGAAGTTTTGCCAGTACAACCCTGAAAGCCACTGAGGTGTAGATCCTATACTCGTATCCTGGTGAGGATGCTAACGTTTGTCAAATCACCAAGTACCTGCTGTGTGAACACAGTGGCACCATCTGAACTGGCCATGGGCAAAGCATGCAATCTAATAATATGCTAGTTGCATACTGAATAATACAGCTTTGGTATTTGTGAAGCCTCGTTGAGAGAAACAGCATGAGAGAACATCATTAATCAACATCAAGATTTTAATACTTGATGGATTGAGAGGTAGCAGTTTTAAATGTGAAATGATGGCTCGTTTTCAAGATGCCACTAATTGTAAATCAAATTCTGAGATGTTTTGTTGGAACTGTAATTGTGGATGAGTATCATTATTGTTTTCAATTTGCTACTTTCATTTTGATAGGAAAATATATCATAAAGATTTGATTTTTAATTTATTTTTATTACCCAATGTTTATTATCTCGTTCCTCATTTTGATTTGAGCATCCTGTGAGAGAATTTTCATTTTAATAGTTATTCGGTAAAAAGAGATTAAATCAACCTTAAGAGTGTATTTTACTTAATCTCAATCATAGTTTATTGCTCAGAATATATTTATAGAGACATGCATGATTACATGAAAGGATTCATTAGGAAATATGTTACCAAGGAAATGATTTAGTGAACCTCTTCTTCAGTACATATTTGCTTTAAAATATTACAAAATGAAAGCTGTGGGGGGGACCAAATATGAGAACTCAATTAAAAGGATTTTTATTTTTCTGAAGAGAAGGGCAGATAATGGGAGTGAAATTTTCAAAAATATCTGAAAATAAGACCACTTTTCAGTAAGATATTTAGGCTTTCATTCACAAGAAGCTGCAAGTTCTCTAAAGGAAGTGGAATGGCAGTTTTCAGGCATCAGTGACTAATGTTGTGATTCTGATCACCATTCTATCAAAAAATGTCCTCTTTTCAATTAAATATGCTGAAATTCTGTTATAGTCAAATGTATCTGAATGTATCCAAACCTTGCACCTTGTTGACCTTAAGCAACCTTTTATTCAACAAGAAGAGATCTCTGCATGTAGGTAGATATTTAGCATCCACTTGAGAACTGATGCGTCTCACAGAAAACTGGAGAAGTGTGAAAGACATTTACAGTCCAAAAACTAGGTTTTCTTTTTTTTTTTTCCTGGAGATTGCGGAGCAAAAGTAGAAAAGGAAGTGCATAGCAGAAAATTCAATAGACAGCATTTAGAAGCCAATGAAAGGGGATCTGAATGCTTTTAGCCACTAATTCCCTTCTGCTGACAAATTTAATGTACTTATAAAGATGTGTTGGGGCACGTGATTATGGTTCCAGATTACCGTTGGTATATACCTTGGGCTAAAAATGTGTTAAAGATTAGTCAGCACTTGATATACAGATTTTTTAAGCATTGCACCCTCTGCAACACTCGTGAGTAATGTACTGTGGAAAAACCCAACTAAATACATTTAGTTTTTTACTAATTACATTTAGTAATTAACATTTCTTTCAGTTCCAGCTAGTTTCCAAGAGACCTGCTGCTTGCAACTATTACTTAGCAGTGAAATAATCAGTATAAAGAGAGGCATCTACCTGGCAGCCCCATCAAGCAATCTTAGTGGCTTCCAGGTCTTTGAATTCAGGCTTTCCTATCACACACAGGTACTACTTTGTAAACAGCATAACCAGTGGCAAAGTTTTATCTGAAAGACAGTTATTCGATTATGTGAACATAAACCAAATCAAACTGCAGGAAGTGCTATACCTGAATATCCCAGAAAGAGCCAGGCCCAGCATTTCAGGCAGTGGAATAAAAGAAGAATTTTATACATCTGATACAAAAAGTGCTGAAGGTTTTCATTGTACAGCTGAGTGCAGAGACTTCATAATGAAAGTGCCGACTTATCCTGACTTATGTAGTACTGAAACTACACCTCTGCACAGTATTTGATTGCGTGAACTGATTAACAATTTACTTTCCGTGGTATTTTGTTTGTGGTACTAATAAAAATGTAATCTGTGTGATGTCTTTTATGTTGGTTTCTTTTAACAGCAGCTATACAGAGCTGCAGTGGGTCCTCAAGTTGCTTGTTATGCTATCTTAGACAGCAGTATTACCCTGTTCTTTTTGTAAGCAGATCAAAAAGCCTCTGAATATTATTCAGTCCTGTTTAGGAACTTCGCTGATGTAAAAGTTAGAGACATTCCTCTTATGGTCAATTGTCCCCATCTGTTCTTGTTCCAAGGTGATTTTTTCTGATTCTGAAAGTATTTCTTCCTCCTGGTGCTTCAGTCTCCTAAATTATTTATAAAGAATAAATATATGCCTTAACGGACTTCGTATGGAAAGGTAAACATTAAAAAAAAAAAAATTAAGTCTTGTCAGCATTTCTATTTTAGGTCTAAATTACAAACCTCTATTGATATGCCAAAGCTGAATGTTTGAAGGTGGCTTTCAGGTCCATGCAACTCAAGGAACATCCTGAAACCATTCATTTTTTATGCAGATAAGCCTGTTGTAAATCATTTTGGGGTAGTGGTGGGGAGGGAAGACAGAATTTAAAGCAATTTAGCAAATTTGGTAAAGCAATCATAATTGTGCGTGATTTGAATCTTGTGACATGCAGAGTGACATGGCTTTTCCACGTGTTTTCATTTCCTGGCCACCGTTTCTCTGTCCTTTGAAGCATAACTGACTATAAAAGTGTTTCCAGTTCCTTTCAGAGTGCAGCATAATCTGCAGCTTGTACTTAATACAGCTAATGACAGCATTTGGTAGGCTGTGGTTTGCATAGCTGACCTCTAGATTAGGGTAAATGAGGTTCTGTCACAAAGACATTATCATTTACTTAAGCACTCTGTGTCACATCGCTGAGATAGTACCTTTGTAGTAATACATTGTACTAATATGTTGTAAAAAGCAATTTATTAGCAAGACTGTTATGAAATCAAACCAAAGAAAACAACAATTACTATGTCAAAATAGGTAGATAAGCAATAGAAGCTATTAGCACCTGACATTCCCTTGTCCTCTTTAGTGCAATAAGATGCTAACAGTGCAACTGGGAGAGGTTTTCTGTACAATACCACTTGACCAGAGGCACTCACGTAGATGCCTCCACTCCAGTGCCTATGTAGGCACAAGAATTTTTTCATTTTTCTGCAAGCAGCTATATCATAATGTGCTCTCTCTATTGGCAGTATATGACCCCTGTGGTGACTTATAATTATATGCCAGATACACGTTAATGAAAACTGTTAGGGCACTTTCAGTGTTGTACTTATCTCCCTGGAAGATTGAAAATATAAAAAGAAAATCATGTATGCTGAGCTAACTTCTGCTAATCAGAGATCAAAAATAGATTTTTTTTCTGGTTTCCTGAATGAAGCAATTGAAATGAAATCTGCAGGTAGAAAAAGCAAGATGAACAAATGTTACTTCCCAGAAGAAAGCTCTTTTCTTATTACTACTGATATATTTTTTCTTTAAAAGCATCAAATAATTTGACATTTTTTATAGTTACACGTTAAGTTATGTAAGGTAAAGAATTATGGCTATTATTAATATGGAGTTATCCAACCCTGCATTAGACAAATTAATATTGGCTCTGCAAAATTAGAATTGTTTTTTGAGTTTTGCTTACAAAAAGCTCATGGCTCATTTCCTTTTGAATCTCTTCATAGCTGTTAGGTTTCACTCATCTTGCCTTTTACACCAGCTTGGTCTTGGTCTTGGTGATAGTACACCATCTATGATTTTTACTCTGATGCAATTAAGCTGTTATTTACTTTGTTTATTTTAAGGAATTTCTGAAGTTATACTACTTTATATGGTAAAATCTACTGAAAGATTTACGGTTAAATAATAACCCTAGTCTTGAAAATAAGGGCTAACATATGAAGTAAGTTAGTAGGAAAGGCTTCATATCTTATTTTTCTACTTTTTTTGCATTAGAATTCCTCTTTGTACCCTTGAACCACCAAAACCAAAAAATGATAGTGAGAGTCCTTGAGAAGCTAAGATTTTGCTGGAAAGGAGTGTTGTTTTAAAAACTAGTATTTCAGGAGTTGTAACATTCCATGACTCTAAATCTGTACTTATAAAGCTTTTAATGTTCATATCCTTCAAGAGGTGAACCTTAAAAACATACATGTTACTAAAGAGTTCAAGTACTTAAGAATGAAATTTATCTAAGCGGCTAAAGTCTCCTTTTCTTTTATGTGCAAACTAATTGCTTTTACTCTAGAAGATAAGCACAGTATTTTGGAGGGCTAGAGTTACCAGTGAGCTCAGTTTGCCTTGGTCATTAATTTTGCTTTTCAAGTAATTATTTCTTTACCTTTATATTTGAGATTATATTGCTTGCAAGCTGCAGTGAAATCATTAGAATCTGACATGCTGTCTTATGCTATGTGTCTTTTTGGAAACGCTTAAACCATCCTTCACTAATAACAAATGGGATAACAGGACTGAAGTTCTGGCAAAATTGATGAGCCTTTTGCTTCAAAATGGATGCTGAAATAATCGCGTCCTTAAAGTGACTTTGAACATAACTTCTAACGGGAACTTTCATAAGGTTTTCAGTGTTTAGGATTTCATTATATTCCTTGAATCTGTGGTGCAGCGTGAGCTCTATAGAAGCAACACAATCAGGGTTGGTGTCCTTATGGTAACATTTTTATAATTGTCTGCTTCTTCAACAGTCTGTGGTAGGCATTAAATATTCCTTAGTACTACCCATTGAAAAATATCAAGCATAAATTCAGACTTTGGACTTTGCTTAATGCTAACAATTTTATGTAGCAAGTAATTAATAGTGCCCAGAAAGGAGTAGAAAAAGTAAAGAACTTTAAATGGAAGTTAATGAAAAGGTTAGAATATTTGTTTCTTGTACATTTGACTAATAAAAAAGGCAGTATAAACCAAAATATTCTTCATGTTCTCGGCCCTGCAGATCAAGGAAATGCAAAAGATTAGAATCTGATAGGAAATCTTGTTGAAAATAGTAGTTGCTCTGAAAGTAATGCCTCCTGATAATTTCTCTCGGAATTACAACAGATACAAAAAGCACAATGACATTATTTGATTGAGCAAATTCTCAGCTACAAAACACTATTTTTTAGCATAATCACCACCGTTAGCTGTGCATTTTCAACAGCAATGAGCAAGAGCCTGCATGCCATCCTCGTAAAAATCTGCAGCAGCGGTGGTGACCCACTGTTTCACAGCTGCTATGATGGTGTCATTGCTAGGAAAATGCACAGTCCATCTTTCGTCAACACAAACACGTAGAAGTCAGAAGGTGCCAAATCCAGACTATATGGTGGGTGTGGTAGGACAGTCCAGCTAACACAGGCAGCGTGCTCCACAGTCTTCATACTGCTGTGAGACCTGGCTTTATCACGTTGCAAGAGAAAGGTTGTTTTCTTCTCTGGCCTGACTCTGGAAGATGGAGCCTTCAGCTCAGTCAATGTTGAAATGTAGTGGTCAGAGGTGATGGTTTGTCTGGGTTCCAGGAAATCCAGAAGGATCACTCCTTTCCTGTTCCATCACTTTACAGGCTGAGGGCTGCATCTTGAACTTTTTCTTTGATGGGGAATTCACATGTTGCCACTGCATGGGTGGTGTTTTGGCTCCAGCTTGTAGTGATGACACAATGTCTCATCATTGGTAATGACGCAATCCAGGAAACGGTCGCTTTCAGCATCATATTTGTTCAGTACGTCCTGACAAATTTGCATACGGTGTTCTTTCTGTTCCTCTGTGAGCATTCATAGAACCCACCTGGAGCAAACTTTGCAATATTCCAATGTTGGTACCATCATTTCCAATGCATGAAAGGAAATATTCAGCTCTGTACACAGTTCCCTGGTTGTAATCCATTGATTTTCACCATCTATCCGCTGCCTCACTGTGCTCACATCCGCTGTTTCATCTCCATAAATGTTCAGCAAGTGCTGATGAACGTCAATGGATGCAATTTTTTCTGCATAGAGGAATTCTACGGCATACCTTTGCTTCATACACGTTTCCATTTCAGACACCATTTTGTCAGACTGCCCCTCTGTCACATGGCAACAAAATGTAATGGAATATTGGCAGGATGTTTCGATCTCTACTGCCATATCACCACACATCCACCCCTTATGTTGTGGGCCCACCTAATAAAATGGGAGGCATTACTTTTGGAGCATCTCTCGTACATAAAAAGAAAGTCTCATTGAGTTCTTTGTTTATATGTTCTTTGAGTATATTTATGCATATAAGAAGAGGTGATAAGTTATCCTTAGCTTAAGAAAATATATATGATGTAATATGCTGTGGGGATCTGGGAACTGAGAAGCTACCATTTTTATAATGCCACACATCAGTACTGGAGCTCAACAAGCTAGAAAATACATCCCAATTTGAACAGGCAAGTCCTGTGCAAAAGAAACAAGCAAACAAAACAAACAAAAAACCAACTCCTCCCCCCCCCAAACCCATTTTTTTTCTTTTTTTCTTTTCTCAGCTCTGCAACTCTAGAAACTGTGTGAATTCTGCTGTTGCATATGAAATTTCAAGAAGATATTACATACTAAGTCACAGAATTTCAGATTTGATGGGGACAAATAATTATTGAATCTCTCTATAGATGCAGCACCTCTTTTCCCTAAAAACTTTTAAGATTTAGAGGTAGCCAGAGAAGTTACCGAATTTCTGGAAGATAATGTAAAGGCATTACTGCTCCAGAACACTTAGCTATAGCTTATACTGATTTGTGTAAGGTCATTTTCAACAATTTTCTGTCTTCTGGTGTGTGACTCTCCATGTAGGAGGCATTTTAAAAAAAAACAGTATACTCAGTAAATATTCTGCTTTACTACAAGTCTGTTCTTCAGAAAAGTCAGTTAAATAAATATGCAAGAAAATACACATCAATAAGGAGAACTTATTGGTGGTAGGAGAGAAGGAGCAGATGAAATGCAATCTGCCAGTGCTTTTATTTTGGTCAAAATGCTAGTTGACATAGAGCCATGTATCCAGTGGAACAACCTGCAGCTCCTCAGTTTTCTTTTTCTTATGTTATCAGAAACATTATCAGTGTGACCCCCAAACAGTAAGAACATTATTGATCTTCTTTTATTAATGAGCTGGGTTTGCTGAGCGTCATGTATCAAACGAAATATATTCTGACAGTTGTTCTACAGAGACATTACATACAAAGCGTAACACAATAATATTTTTCATGGCCAGTTCGATGGGATGTCAGAGTGCTGTATGCTTCTGAAACTATTTAATATGCTTAAGCGTCATTGATCTAGAAGTAAAAGTGAACTCTCTGAACTAGTGTCTTGTCCACTATTAAATCAGACCTTAAAAGTTGAACAGAAGAATTGATTGATGGTTGTTGACTCACCAGTCTCCTAATATGTGCAATCAAGGAGGTCACGATAAGGGAGAATTGCAAGAGGTTGTAGATTTTGCTGAATTCACATACAGCTGTGACCAGGTCTCTGTTCAGGGACATTTTAAAGGGAAATTCTGTCGCCACAGCAACAATAACAACAAGAAATGAAATTCCAAATTATTAATTGACGCCATTAACATGAAAATGAAGAATGTGTCTGATCGCAGAGGAGACAGAGATATGTGATCAAAATGCAGATGGAGCCAAGGAAATCTCAGAATGCAAGAAGTTTATAGAAGGACTTTTTAGATTTGAATAAAAATATGTATTCCAAGGAATAAACGTGAATTTCTATTGGGAAATGTTTGTGGTTTGAAAATATTCTAGCTGTGTGAAGATGTTATTTCAATTTAGGAACAGAACAAAATTAAAATTTGATTCTTCAGGAGAGTCTTGGAGAATATTGCATTTAGGAAAGACAGATTTTAAGAGATCAGGAGGTATTTGTGGACCTATAAAACTAGACCTTCACCTACAGATCTCACAGATGGCAGAGCTGTACAAACCAATCCAAAGAATTTTGACCAGAAAGAGTGGAAGAAAATCAAAATTCACATATTATTTTAGCAGAAGACCCTTCTTTCTGGATAACTCCTTTTTTTTCAAACATGAGAAAGCTGCAATAGCATAGATACTTGTTAGTACTTGGAAATATCAAGCACTTTTTTAAGCTGAAGCAATGTAAAAATTTAGCCTTTAAGACAACATGTGCTTCCAAAAATAGTCTTTGATATGTTTATTCATTTTCTCTGCAATGCATTTTCTTGAAATAAAAATATTCCTGGAACTGTACAGTAAACTTACAAGCAGTGTATCACATTGGTCAAAGTGCCTTTCCTGCTTGGAAGAAGGCTTTCATTTTGGTGTACCAGTAAATATTTAATCTGCTGATCTATCTCAGTAGCGTTTCCATATGATATTGGGGGCATTTTTGATACAACTAGTCTCTAAAGGCTCTCTTTTTTCTTAGAATATATTCTTCATAGCATAGTCTTCATGAAATCTCAGTTATACTGTAGTTATACTTCAGGTAATTTGTTTGCAAACTAGTCTGAGGAGCTTCAGTTTTTGGCTCTTTTCCTGGGAAGTTCCTTTAATACCTCAAATCTTCTGTACAATGCACACTTTTCTCATTCAGATCACTTGCAGGTGAAGACACTTGAAGACATTGGGATGGAATTACCAACCTGCAGAATTTCAGTATTTAAAAAGTAAGTGCTGGAACTGGTGCTTTTCAGGTGTTTGGTCTCCAGAACATAATCCAAATGTCAGAGCTGCATTTCCATGCTTCTTGTATGGCAACGAAGTCAGACCAGCAATTCAAATCCCAGGCATTGATCTGAATTACTTAATTGGTGCCTTGTTTCAATTCAATGCACCTGCAGGTCAAGAGATTTCCTCAGCTCTGGGCTTCTGTGTTTTTTTGTTGGTGGTGGGGTTTTTTTTGTGGGTTTTTTTTTTTTTTTTAATAATCATAATTTTGGATCCTCAGAAAGCTTTAGTTTGAAGCAGTTTAAACTTCTACAGATTAACATTCATTAATAAATTAGTTAAGACACGTGTTTTATCTGTTTTATAGAGAAGAACTCCCACAGAAGGGAGAGAATTAGGATTCCTGTTTGTGCTGTTGGTTCTCTGATGAGCTTCATCATGAGCTTCCTGGACAGGCTGGATAGCTGGGCTGAGGTCAATGGGATGAGGTTCAATAAGGCCAAGTGTCGGGTCCTGCACTTTGGCCACAATAACCCCATGCAACGCTATAGGCTTGGGGCAGACTGGCTTGTAGACTGTGTAGAGGAAAAGGACCTGGGGGTGTTGGTTGATGCTCGGCTGAACATGAGCCGACAGTGTGCCCAGNCTGCCTAGGGAGGTGGTGGAGTCACAGTCCCTGCCGCTGTTCAAGAAGCGTCTGGATGAGGTGCTAAGGGATATGATTTAGTAGCTTAGTGGGTAGGGATGGTGATAGGAGGACTAGATGATCTTGTAGGTCCTTAGGTCCTTTCCAACCTAGTGTTTCTATGATTCTATGATTCATTGCTCTCTATGGGGCATGCACAGGAGATGAGGCACTAGCTCAGCAAACATGAGGTAAGAGCAACAATGTGATAAGAGGGAACCTCCTTCCTGCCC